>PVJA010001376.1:47962-128855 GCA_004027025.1 Myocastor coypus | reverse complement strand
TGCTGAAAAGTATTGCTGAGGTATTGTGCAGGTATATACCCAAATATTTATAAAATATTTATATTGGCTTGAAGATCTTGTAAATCTCCATTGGGAAAAGATGTATCCAAATAAATGGAAGTCACTTAAACAAATGTAAGTCCATTTCAGTTAAATAAATTGTTTAAAGCACCTAAAAAAAAAAAAAAAAAAAAAAAAAAAAAAAAAAAAAAAAAAAAAAAAAAAAAAAAAAAAAAAAAAAAAAAAAAAAAAAAAAAAATTGTCAGCTCTTCTTACTCCTTTCCCAGCTAGATATGGACATGGAATTGGCCTGGTCATATCTCGATTATCAATTAATATACAAACTGAATTCGAGTTCTATGATTTAAAAATTGAAGACCAATGCAGTAGAATTATGCATTTGAGTAGTGCTTTGGAGTTTAAGGAATTATTAAACAACAAAATATACCAAATGAAAAGATGTATCTAACAAGAATAGAAATTAAATCACTAAAGGGTTTTAACCATTACAATGTGGGATGGTAAATTTGTTTTGGATTTTTGTTTGTCTGTTTTTAAGAGATTACAATTTAGAATTAAAAAAGAAAAAATTATAAGTGACACAGAATTTCACTTAAAGCAATACTTGTTATAATACATAGTGTTGTCTTCCAACCAGTTATTCATACTACCAGATATATTCATGTAAAATTGGAAAGAGAAAGAAATGTATAAGCAATCAAGAGAAAAAGTGCAAATAATTGAAAAAAGAGACAAAACAAATTAAAGCATTAACCGCTTCTTCCCATAGATCACCAGAAATGCACAATACAGTTGTCCAAACCACCCTGCTTACATATATATAAATGTCTTTCCCACACTCCCTCTCCTGTCCTTCTCCTCAATTCAGTAATCCTTTCTTTACTTCTGAATACGTTCATTCCCTTTTTCCAGTATCTACTGTACCCTTCGGATTCCACTTTTCTCTTTCAGGTTCTCACACTAAGGAGACAATACAGTGTTTGCACATGCAGATCTGATTTATTTCACTTAGGAATATGTTCTTAAGTTACATCCACTTACTGACAAAAGATTCAAATTTATCCTGTTTCATAACTGAATAATACTCCGTTGTATAAAAATAGGACCTCTTCTTTGGGATAGTAAATTTAAAGCCAGGCTCATTGCCTCAGTATCCAGTATGCTTGGCAGGAGAGCATTTCCTGGAGAAAAAAAAAAATGTTGTGTTTATAAAATTGTGTGCTACGCTCTGAGAAACTGTTAAAAACCTGAACATTTGCTTTATCTTAGGTGCTGTTATACATTTATTCATTGAAACCATATTTAATGCATCCCCAGATATCAATTTTTTTTTATTTTTCTCTTTCTTGGCTTAGTTGAAGCTATACCCAGCAGAGAAGGGCCACATTATCATGAAATATTTAAGACTACAATGTTATGGCATCTTAGCTATTCAGGCTATTATAAAATGTCATGGATTTGTGGGGCTTTGTTTGTTTGTTGTTGGTTGGTTGGTTGGTTGGTTGGTTGGTTAGTTAGTTGGCGGCTGGTTGGTTGGTTAGTTGATTGGCTTTTGTGATCCTAGAGATTGAATCCAAGGTCTTCATACTGAGCTACATCCATAACTTTTTTTTTCCTTTGAGATGGACCTGCTAAGTTACTATATTCAACAACCTGGGCTGGAGCCTGCAGTCCTCTTGCCTCAGCTCCTATGTGTGCTAGGGCTTAAACTTATGTGCCACCATGTCCGATTGAAAGATAGTTTATAAAGGACAGAAAACATTTCTCACAGACCTATAGTCTGGAAAGCCGAAGATCAAGACACTAGCCAGTCTGTGTGCTGAATAGAGCCGCGTCCTCAGCAACCATGTTTTCACTCACTTGACCTAAGAGCCCCGGGAGGCTTCTGCGGTCAGTCTCCCCTGAAGGGCAACATCCTACTCAGACTCTCCTGTTCATATCACGTCCCAAAGTTTCCCCCTTCTAGTGCTATCCCGCCAAGAATTAGGTTTCAACATACAAATTTTAAGGAGAGATACACACATGGAGATCATAGTAGTGAGCTTCAGGTTATTGAATACTTCCAATATGTGATAAAAAGCTTACTGTGCCATTGAAATCTCATTGCAATCTTTTTTATATAAATGGAGCACTACAGTGTTGGGTAATTGTTAATTGATTGCTAAGTGCCAAGGAAGGCCTACCAAATTCCAAACCCCTTGCCTACATCAGCTACAGTTCTAGCTCCCCACATCCAGCCCAGCACCACACAGAATAACAATGCCCTCCCCACCTTCCCAATGTGACCCAACTAGGAGAAGGATGCAAAATGCAGACCTCAAGTCTCAACATTTTGTTGTTTCAGGAAGACAAATTGAACTACTTGAGAAACCTAATGGACAATCTCCTCGACCGGTAAGCTGTTTTCGTTTTCTGTGCTTTGGGGAAAGTCTATCCTTTGTGCTTTTCCCCCTTCTGTTCCTATCCACTTACAATACAGTTTTCATCACCTAATACACGTGAGCCAGTGAACAGAGCATGTCTCGAAGGCTGCTTCCTTCTGGCTCACCCAGGTTTTACATAGATGTCTGTGCTTTTCTTTTCACTGTTGTCATTGGGAAAGATGATTCTAAAACTCATGCATGGCAATACAGCCTATGCACATCTTCATGCTAAAGGTTTAGCTTGTCCCCAGGCATTGGGGGAGTTCTGCAGTAGAGACTGTGCCCCTGAAGAGGGCTCCCATCCAAGGAGAAGCAGCAGCAGCCTCCTCCAGGAACTTCTTAGAGGCAGTATCTTAGCTAATTTCCTCATCGCTAAAACAACATATACCCAAAGTTAAAGGAGAAGAGGTTCCTTTACCTCACAGCTTAGAGAGGTGTCAGTCCACACTCTGCTGGCTCCAAGGTAGCGTGGCATGGCAGGCAGGCATCACAGAGGGAAAAACAGTTGATGGCAGGCAGAAGGCAACAAAGCAACAACGACAGCTCATTTATCCGTCATATTTATCCAGGCTACTCAGGGCAAGGAGAGCTCAGACCCTTACTCCTCATCCCCCTGATTCGAGGTTTGCACTATGAATCCATCCCAGCATCACACATTCTAGATCCAGCCACCTCTGAAAAAGCCGCACCTATGACCACATGAGGCTTTGGGGGGACATTTAGACACAAACTACAACATACAGTTTCTCTGTTTCCACCCTGAATCTCTTAATTGGAAGCTATGGGGGAAATGTCCAGCCCTCCACCATGTTCTCAAGCTTAGGAATCAGTTTATGGAATTGCAGACTTTCCTTTTGCTCCTTTCTCTCTGGTTCTCCTCACCCCCTCATCATGTCCTCTTTTACATGTTTTAGTCCAGTGGATCTACCCCACCCCCACCCTGTGCATCTCTAGAAGCTATCAGGCACATTATCTTTGTTTCCCTTTGGCTGCCTCCTTGATGCAGAACCTCGCCTTCAGAGCCCAATATCTTCTGCCTGTTCTGCCCTTCCCTGTACTGGTGGCTATGCTTTGGGCGTTCTCTGGGTACTCTGTAATCTGCAGTATCCCGTGCTGAAAGCCTTCCTGACTTTCTGCTCTTAGTCATTCTTAGCTACATTTCCATCTCCTTCCACAGCTACATCCTAGCTCATGGCAGGAACTGAAAACTGCAAATACTGGTGCAGTACAAGACGCCGTCTCCCAAAGTTCCAAGCGTGTCATGCCCAGAAACGCAGGGTGACTGCCCCGGTTTTTCCTCCCTTCTTTCTAACCTCATCAGACTCTTTGGCCCTCAGGACTCATATTAAATAGTGAAATAAGTTGTGTAAGAGATGCTAAGAAGCCAACATGAAAGATACCACAGGGCAGGTTGGATAGGGACTGAAACTGAGATCAGAAGGCAAAGGAAAATAGTCAACAAGAAGTTCTTGATTCCTTTTGGTGGGACAAAAAGATATCTCATATTTTATATATTGATATTTTAATGAAAACTAGGAAAATCCTTACTATAGTTGTCTGTGTTTTCTTGGAAAAACATTTACATTTAAATATTTAAAAGCAGGCCAGCCTGGCTACCAATACAAGTGAGATGCTACACTCCAGGGCTGTGTATGCCTGTACCTTCCAAGACTCAGCCAAGTTCTAAGTGAATTCCTATTGTCAGCACTCACAGTTCATTACGGCTGTGTTCTGTTGCCTCGGTAAGGTTGCCTTGGTGACCGTGGAGTCGCTGTCCCCCAGGAGCAGACACTGGTTCCCTGAGTCTCACATCACAACATTTTCATCAGGTAATCAGTGCATCACCTCATTGGATGCACATTTCTGTTTCAGGCTTCTTATTTTAAAATACATTATTACTTCACTAACAATGCGTTCAGAGCTAACAGCGCCGCATCTCATGCCTGAGTTAAGCTAGCAAATACGCACATTTTCTCTGCAAGGTACACCGAAGCCTTCCTCCCAAGGACCTCTGGGTAGCACCTCAGCACTAAGTTCAGAACCTTTTAAAGAGTGAAAGCACCAAAAAAAAAAAAAAGGAAGGAAGGGGGGCTGGCAGGATGGCTCAGTGGTCTAAAGTGCCTGCTGAGGAAAGCTTAGGCAGCGGCAGGGACCTTGGTTCACTCCCTGGCACCACATGCTGTGCCAGCCCCGCCCCCAGAGCAGGCTGAGCCAGCCATAATAAAATAAATAAATAAATAAATAAATAAAATGAAAAATAAAGAAGGAAGGAAGAAAAGAAAGAGGAGGAAGAGACAAAACACACATAAGGGTGGCACTAAATCAATCACAAAAGACATCAGAGTATGAGTTAAAACAAAAAGGTAGATGGTCCATTGCTTTGTTGGAACATACATAGCAGGGTATGCCTCAGATGGCTCACAGTTCTCACCGCTCCACTTATGTCCAGGAACGCCCACACAGGCACTATGGGTACTGATTTGAGGTCACTAATAAATTTGCTCCCTTGAGGGAATTCACAGATACAAAGTCCACAGTTCATGCAGGTGTAGGGCGTGATAGTGTCAGTCTCTGGCATATAAGAAGGTCTGTGTAAGTTTGCTGCTCTTGCTATCTCATTTGTTGTATCTTGCTAAGTATGCTGAGGGCACTGGGCACCTCTGAAGAGTTTCATGAAAGGGGCATTACAGTGACGGAGGTTCATGGCCTGAAAAGAACATGCGACTTCTGGGTGGCAAATGTCTTGGAAGGAGGCACGCATGGATGAGGTGACAGGATATTGCCGTCATGGCTGTGAGCAGGAGACAGTGTTGCCTTAGCACAGGACACTGGCAGCTCACATAGGCTTAGGAGGCCTGCTATGCGCAGCGCTCTGCGCCTACACCGACGTTCCCTGCTAGGGCCTCTGCCAGTCCAGGAGGAGCACAGCTGCCGCCCTGGCCCACAGGCATGGTAAGGTGACTTCACAGCTCCTGCCCCCCAGATTGAGCATAGCCTGTTACTGCAGGGACCGCGCTGCTTCTGAGATCCCAGATGTGCCACTGAGTACATCAAACAGACCTTCAAACTCCGGTCACTGGCTGATGGTCACCCCGGCACACAGATCTCATTCCATCTGCCCGGAGTTGGCTGCCAGCAAATGCTGAGAGCTAAGAACTCCGTCCCACAAAGCTTCCACACTTTGGGACCATGGAGACCTTCACATCCCCCATGTGCATGACAGCATGTGTTTTTGTCTAGTTATTGGTCGTAATTCATCATGAAAATAGGAAAATCATGTACTGCAGGTATTCGCTTTTTTCTTTCCTCTTTTTTTAAATTTATTTATTTTTTTCTTATTTCAGAACCTTTGTTTGTTTATTCACTCATTTTTATGGCCAGCTCAGCCAGCCCCGAGGGCAGGGCTGGTGCAGCATGTGGTGCCAGGGATTGAACCTCGGTCCCTGAATCCGCCCAAGCTTTCCCAAGCAGGCGCTTTAGACCACTGAGCCATCCTGCCGGGCCCCTTTCTTTCTTCTTGTTTGTTTTTAGTACCAGGAATCAAACACAGTACTTCGTGCTTGTCAGGCCAGTGATGTGCTGCTGAGCTACATCCCCTGGGCATTCACTTTTAGAAGTTATTATTCTGTAAGAATTTTACAGAAGATCTATAATTTTATAAAACGTTTACAGAAGAGTTGCAAACACGGTACATGGTGTTCCTATATGTGCTTTAGTCGCCTTCCTGATGTTAACATTTTTCATACCATGCTCCTTTTATCCAAATTAAGAAATTAATAATAGCACTGTAGTAAAAAGACCTTCTCTGCTGTGGCCTCCGTTCTAGGTGCAGGATAGCACATCTCCATGAACTGTTGAGTCCCTGAGGCTCCTGCCGTCTCTTTTCCTTATTTCTCAGTCTTCTGTGACTTGTTCTACCTGATGAACAGTGCTCAGATACTTCCTAGAACACGTTATGACCTGTGTCTGTGCTAATAAGGTGACTGAGGATGGGGCCCTGGACAGGTCAGGATGGGGACAGGTGCCAGGAAGGCCCCTGGCCTCTGACTGCTGGGTGTGAAGGTGTGGGGTAAAACTCCCCATAGCCTCACAGGTTATCCAGTGTGGCAATTGCCAGGCTGGTGATTGCACCCCTGGGAAAGATGCCAACCCCACCAGAAAGACACTCCCGCTCCTGGCCCTTTTTGGTCTTTGCCTTCTTTATGTCTTCATCTGAGTGCTCATCCTTATCTTTTATGACACATCTTCTAACAAGCCAGCAAATGTAAACAAAGCATTTCTCTGAATTCTGTGAGCATTTGTAACAAATTATTAAGCCTAAGGGAGGGGTTATCTTGGAAACCCCAGAGATGTCCCCATGTCTAAGATAATCCCAAAGGTTTGAGGAGCTCTCTGTCAAGAACCAAGAGCAACAACTGAAGATATTTCTATCATATCACAACTCCAGATGTGATTATATGTGTGTTTGTTTTCTGTAGGGCCAGGGTTAAGCCCAAGCTTTTATACTGAACTACATCTGTACCCCTTTTTATTTTAAGACAGGGTCTAAGTCACTAAGATGCCCAGGAAGGACTTGAACTGGAATCCTCCTACCTCAGCTTCCCACTTTACTCAGTTATAGGTGTGCCCCACCGTACCCGGCAGTGCTCTACCCAAGCAGCTGACCGGAGGGAAAAAGCAGATGATGAGAATGATGATGAACCTGAGTGTGACTGCTTGAGTGTGACTGAGTGTGACTGCTTGGGCTCTTCGCAATGTCTTGGGCACTTTCTCTTCAGACCCAGACAGAAAGTATTTGAGGGAACTCTTACATTGATGGTGGTATGCTCTGTGCAGTTAACACTTCAGGGGTTGCATCTGGACTGAACATGTGCAAGCTTTTTCTCATCAGTAATTCTTGTTATAACAGCTATTTCCATACCTTTCCATTGTATTAGGCATTAAAAGTAATTTAGGGGTGGGGCCCGGCAGGATGGCTCAGTGGTCTAAGGCGCCTGTTTAAAAAGCTTAGGCAGCTGTAGGGACCGCAGTTCAATCCCCAGCACCACATGCTGAGCCGGCCATAAAAATAAATAAATAAACAAACAAAAGTTAAAAAAAAAAAAAAAGTAATTTAGGGGTAATTTAAAGTGTAGCATAAGCCAACCATTATGATGCACACCTTTAATCCCAGCACTCTGGAAGGCTGAGGCAGGAGAAAAGCAAACTCAAGTCAGGGCTGGGAGGCTTTGCCTGTTATCAAGACTCTGTCTCAAAATAAAAATGGGCAGGTCTGTAGCTCAGTGCAAAACCCCTGGCTCCAATGCACAGTTCATTTTCTAGTTAAAGCTCTCTCTGTACACCTACACCCATCTATATCTCTAATGTAAGGAAGAATATATATAAATACTACCACGCTTCTTTATAAGGGACTTAGGCATCCAAGGGTTTTATTATCTAGATGTCCTGGTATTATTGCCCTGTGGAACCCAAGACACAACTTGGGGACATCCACAGCACATGGAGGTAGCTGAGTTACCAACTCCGAGAGCTTTAGATATTTTTCTTTAAGCAGCTGAATTGTATTTTCAATGAGGGACTTGGGGGCATACTAGAAATGAACGTGCTGCTGCTGTGTTGGCGCCCGGGAACAGGCTGCGGTGTCGGCCTTTATGCCAGTGATAGACAGTGCCTTCCGCACTGTAGCGAGCATGCAGAACAACCAAACTTACTCGGCGACCATGACTCACATCTGCCCGTGATGCTGAATGGCAAATTTAGGGCGTTGACGTAACACGGGCTTTGAAGCTTGGAAGAGACACCCCTGAGACTCACGCTGAAGTGACTGATGGGAATGAGTGCGGCTCTGAGGTCGGTCCGCGTTCGATGGGCGGGGCGGCCTAACGCTGCCCAACCCGTGACCTGCCCTAGGTCAGCTGTGCAGCAAACACGGCCTGCGGGTCTCGTGACCCCTCTGTTCACAGAGTCCACAGCTCTCTCCACAGCTACCACGTCACCTTCTTAGCCGGAGTCTGTTGGCCAGGATGTTAACCATTCTGGGTAAGGTCCAGCTGGGGAGAGCCACCGTCCTTTCTGACAGCGGGGATGTTATATGGGTGGTCATTTGGTTATGCAGGTGTTGGAAGAGCTGGGAAACCAAATAAGGTGGCGGAGGCACAGATGGCCCAGTGGGGAGGCACTTGCTTCTGCTGTGATTTGGCCTAGCGTGGCCTCCGCAACTCATTCTGACTGTAGTCCTCAGAGCAGCCGTGCTAGAAGGTGGGGCTGACTGAGTAGGGAGGAGGTTCACGTGACCAGATGAGTGTGGTTATCAAGGGAGTGGGTTCCCGATCCTAGGGTGCCTCCTATGGCCCCCCCACAGACTCACCAGGGCCCCTGCTTTTCTCCTGTGCACTAGTCTATACCTGCTGCCGAGTTCCTGTGGCCCTCATCAGATAGAGCCTCAGATCCTGAAACCCCCAGTCTCCAGAACTGTCCGAAATACCTTTGTTTTCTTTACAAATTTCCAGGTCTGTAGCATTCTGTCACCGTGAAGGACAGTGGAGGAGGACACACAACCCCATGGTAGGAGACAGAGGCAGCCAGTAGGCAGCCCCGAGAGCCATGGCACAGGGCTGCAGAGCTGGTGTCGTGGACAGAGGAGTCGGTGGGCAGTGGTAAGGAGGCAGAGCCACTGCCAGGATGGACAGAGCAGGGAGAGAACGGGAAGGACCGCCTGGATTCTCCCCTCTGCCCTTTCCAGTCCACCGGGCTTCCAGACCCAGAAAGCAAGGGCATCTCAGTAATATGGCGCCCTGACAACCTCAGCTGAGTACAGCAAGTCAGGAAATGGGTCCAAGAGAAACTAGCCAGGGTAGGACGGGGCCTCGGGTTTGTTCAGCTGCTCTCAGATCATTTAATGTTTAGTTTGTTCAAATGAACCCTGTTTTTTTTGTTGTTGTTGTTTGTTTGTTTGTTTGTTTTGTTTTGTGGTTTTTTTTTTTTTTTTTTTTTTTTTTTGCAGAACCAGGGTTTGAACTCACAACTTTGCACTTGCCGGGCAGGTACTTGTGCCACAGAGCTATCTCCCTGGCCCCTCACCCTGCATTTTTAGATACTTGGCTTATTCCAGCCCTCCCTGGTTACATCCCCATAGACAAGGATAATAAGGTGAACATAAATGAGAACTTGCTTGGGAATAAGCAAGTTGTGGAAAGGAGCAAGCTGGCGGACACGTGAGACACTGTAACACTGCACCCGCTGGGGATAGGACTGGAGCAGTGACTACAGGTATTAGTTTCTGCCCCAAACTGTGTTCTAACCAAGTGATAATGTGGGTCAGCTTGGTCTGAGCCCAGTGGCTTGCCACCAAGAGACTCCAGCCCTTTTGACGTCACTGTTGGTCAGAGGCTCGCTAAACCCCCTAGGCTTCCAAAGATGTTGACCTCCCCCTTGGAACTAAGAAAGCTGACTTCAGCCAGCCAGGCCCTGAGCAAAGTGTGGAGGCCCAAGCTGCCTCTCTAGCTCAACACACCAAAACAGGTTCTCAAAGCACAGTGTCACACTGACCCTTGATCTCAGACCACCTGCAGACCCAGGTGGGCTCCCCTGCCCCACACCCTGCATGACTGCTGGAATCCTTAGCCTGTGCCCACCCCCAGCTGTGACTCAGTAACTGCCCCTCCCTGGCTCCCAGGGGGCGTCTACCCAGCAAACTGCCCCTGGGATCCACAGTCAGGACAACAGATGCGGCAGAACTTACCCTAAAGCTGCTGTGTGCAGAGGCACCAGCCTGTGCTGCTAGGGCTCTGAGGGTTTGAGACAGGAGGATGGCCAGTTCCAGCTGAACCTGAGCAACTTAGCTACTTAGAGAGACCCTGTATCAACATAAAACATTTTTTTTTTTTAAAGGCTGGGCTGTAGCTCTAGGTTCAGTTCCCAATACAAAAACACCCACTAAGTGGCCAAAAGGCTGGCCACCGCTAGCAGAACTGGACAGTTCTGTGCACATTCTAGTCATTAAAATATTACCATTTCATATACAGTATTCTTAATTTAAATACAAATAACAGGTATTTCTTCCCCTACACCCTTCAAACCCGGCCACGTTTACTTTGCAGCGTTGGCCTCGCAGTTCATGCCCTTGTGTCACCTGCGCTCACACCTTGTGCCAGGAGCAGCACCCAGCTGGATCAGCCTGGGAACAGACCTAGCAGCCTCCCGTCCAGCAGGAGGACCTGGATCCCTCCACACGCTGCTGCACCTTCCTGCCTCGGCGCCCCCCGCCCCTCCCACCAAGGTTGGCCTTGCGAAGGCTTGCAGGAGCCCGTCCACTGTGCCAGACTCTGTCCAGACTGTGGAAGACGTCCCAGGCAGTTCCAGGGCCACTGGTGGCGTGGCCAGATGGTGGGGCCATGGCCACCAGGGCCTGAAAGTGTCAGACACTGTCTAAAATATTTACCATGTCACTTGCCCCAACGTTGCCACGTGGCAACACACCCACTTGCGCCATCTCCCTGGAGCCTTTCTGGGAACTTTCTCTACGAAGTCCCGCCCTTTAAAATGGAGCAATAACTGCCCCGCCGCGCCATCTGGTGGTGAATTCGTGACACCACATCTATAAAATTGTGTCTGAGGCCAAGTACGAAGAAGCCAGAACTTTTCGCAAAAATTATTGCCACACAAGTTGCATCCTGTGGTGTAATCCAGTGAACTCAGGGGGAGGAAAAAAAAAAAAAAAAGAACCTATCAAAAGAGAGTTTAAGACACAGCCATAGTATGAAAACTATAACTGTAGCTTTAAAGATAGCAACAGTATCCCACTGTGGAATTTATAACCTTAACTGAGTTGTATAACTTCCCTGTGTTCTATAAAACATCATTCCCCAGGCTGACTTGGTGGTGCATGACTGTAATCTCACCTCTCTGAATGCAGGAGGATGCGTGAGATGGAGGCCAGCCTGAGCTATAACATGTATTCAAAATCAGCCTGGACTCCCTGAAACTCAAATAATAATAATGATAATAATAATAATAATAATAATAATAGTACTCCCATTTGTTGTAAAGTTGACATAAGTATAAAAAGTCCCCAAAACATCTTTTTTTTTTTTTTTTAGAATTTTTTATTTTATTTATTTATTTTTTCTTGTTTCAGAACTTTTGTTTGTTTATTCACTCATTTTTATGGCCGGCTCAGCCCGCCCCGAGGGCAGGGCTGGCGCAGAATGTGGTGCTGGGGATCGAACAGTGGTCCCTAAAGCTGCCCAAGCTTTCCCAAGCAGGCGCTTTAGACCACTGAGCCATCCGCCAGGCCTCCCGAAACATCTTGATACATAGTAAATTCTTTTTTTTTTTTTAGTCTTTTTGAGACTGGGTCTCGCTATGCAGTTGAGACTAGCTTTGAGCTCACTTTTGTAGACCAGGCTAATCTTGAACTCGCACTGATCCTTCTGCCTCAACCTCCCAAGTGCTAGTAAACACATTTTTTAACTACAGTGTTCATTGTAAACACTGGCAATGGGCCGAGGAGATACTTGAGTAAAATAAGTGCTTTCCTGCCAAGCTCAGGGTCCTGAGTTAAATCCCCAGAACTGCAAAAAAGAAAGAGAAAGAAAGAATGAAAGAGAGAAAGAAAGAAAGAAAGAGAGAGAGAGAGAGAGAGAGAGAGAGAAAGGGAAGGAAGGAAGGAAGGAAGGAAGGAAGGAAGGAAGGAAGGAAGGAAGGAAGGAAGGAAGGAAGGCAGGCAGGCAGGCAGGCAGGCAGGCAGGCAGGCAGGTAGGCAATATGCCAGACATGATAGTAAATGCCTCACATATTTTTATCGCGTGAATTTTGTAACAGTCCTGGTAAGCAGGAACTGCTGTCATTCCTTCTTGCAGATTAGGCAACTGAAGTTCATAGAATGAAAAACTTGCCCCGAAGTCACTGGCTAAACCAGCCACACCAGTACTTGTTTGTAGTTCCAGTACTTCAGGAGGTTGACCCAGGAGAGTAGAAAATTAAAGCCTGGTTTACAGAAGCTAGGGACCTAGTGAGATCTGGGGGTGATGGGGGGGACACCCACCATTGGAGGACTCTGGGAGACTGAGGCAGGAGGGTGGAAATTGAAGCTTCTTTTGGGCAGTTCATTGACTTACCCTGCCTCAAAAGTAAAACTGCATAAATAGCCTGGGACGTCACTCAGGACAGAGGCCCTGGGTTCAATCCCCAGAACCATTTAAAATTTAAAACATCACAGACTAGTAGGTGAAGCAAGAGCTCAAGTCTGACCCCACCTCCTTCACAGACCACTGTACTGCGCTGCCCACGTGGTGGGTGGGCATAGCCTTCTCAGGGTTTGCATAAATTCCATCCGCTCTCTACCTTCTGCTTACTCCCCGCGCACGAACATGCATGCGCACATACGCACACACATACACCTTTGCAGAAGCGAAGTCCCCAAGCCCATGGTGACCTTGGGCTTGGGATGCGATGGGCGATACATAAACCCAGCCAGGATGATGAGGCAAAGTTCTCCTTTCCTGCTACCATTTAGGTTTTATATTTATGATATTTGCTCAGAGCTTTGCGATCACAGCCCTTGTTGTTCAGATAAAGTAACTGAGGAATAAAAAGATTAAATAGCCTACCTACTTCCTTGTCTTTCATGGTGATAGAGTTGTGGCTGGGATGTGACTTTCTGACACGTGTGCATCAACTTCACTTGCTACGTTCAGCTAGACACCATAATAAAGTATAGTTGACAGCGTACAACTCCATTCTTGATAACCACTACCATCTTGGTGTAGTTTTCCCCCAGAGCATTCAACAAGGCATAATTTCATTGGTTGCTAATGTTTAGTAAGAAAAAGATCCTGTGGTCAAATAATTTTTTAAAATACTGGTCGAAATGAGACTGGAGGGGACAGCCCAACTGTGTTAAGCAACGTGAAATAGGGCCCCTGTGTAACCAAGAATGTGTTCACAATTAATTTTCATTGTTCCAGGTAGAATACCAGGCAGCTGCTTTTGGACAGGAAGCCTAGGAATATACTTCTGTCCAAATACTCGGTGTTGGATGATACCAACAACTACATACTGTAGGGCATCAGCTAGTGAGAGTCCATAAAATGGATTACATGACGGTGCTGATAATAAAAGTCTTCTAATAAGCTTTCAAGTTCTCAAGGTAACCCAAGCTCAGCCCTTTTGAGAGAACAGGAAGCACACCAAAATTGCTTGTCGCTGTGTTTTCAAAGCCTGCTCAAAAAGAGGAAATGCTTCTTCTGCCCAGGAGAGACGCTGGGCTGTCTACAGTTTATCTTCTGGTCCCATGCCAGTGAAGCTTTCGGGGCTGTCAGTGATAACGAGCAGTGTGCCACCGCTGTTCTCATCACTTGTCACTGCTGGCCTGAGTACTGCCTAGGAAGCTGCCCCCCACCCCAATCTCTTAGCACTCCTGCAAAGGGAACCCTCAATGCCTGCTAGTTATTTTCTTTTCTTTTTATTTATTTATTTATTTATTTATTTATTTATTTTTGTCTTTTTGAGTCAGGGTCTCGCTATGCAATTCTGGCTGGCCTTGACCTCACTTTTGTAGCCCAGGCTGGTCTCGAACTCGCACCAATCCTCCTGCCTCAGCCTCCCAAGGGCTGGGATTATAGGCATGTGCCACCACACCTGACTTTTTGTTTTCTTTTCTTTTTTTTTTTTTTTTATGGGACCAGGGTTTGAACTCATGACCTTGCACTTGGCAGGCAGGCACCTGTGCCATGGAGCTATCTCTCTGGCCACCCCCGCTAGTTATTTTTATCCATTCCTCTTGAGTCAGGAGCTCTGTACTTGCGCCCCTACTCAGTAGTGGCTCAGTAAATATTTGTCAACTTCACCTGCCAGCCAGGTTCCAAAATGTCCAGGATTATGCTTTCTAAACACTAGCAAGTAGGATTTTTATCTTCATAGTTATTTCTTTATTTTTATGCATTTAAGAGGGCATACAGGGTCTCACATAGATCATTCTCATGGTGATTCTCCTGTTGCCGGCCTCCCAAACGCTGGGATTGCAGGCGCGCACCACCACCCCCAGTCTCAATCACCATCTCGGTGTGCCCCAGAGGCAAGGCTGGCACAGCACACTGGGGATCGACCCAGCCACAGTGCTCCACCCAAGCAGGTGCTTTAGTTCACTGAGATATCAGGCTGGCCCACAAGTAGACTTTTTTAAACAGTTGAAATTTAAGCATTTCATTTTATGATAGCCCTCTTGCAAATACTCCAGTTACCTTCTGTAAACTCCAACTACTTCCCAGCAGCTGCTTTAAAGATTCATTTAACATAACCCTGGAAGCAGGATCTCCTTGACCCTTGGGACTGTGCCAGGGAGGAGCCAGGTGTTTCCAAGCTGAGAAGGGGAAAACGCAGTCTCTCCCGTCCCCCTCAGGTTGTGAACTTGACTTGTGGTTTGGGCGATGTAAGTGTGAGATTTGATGAGAGAAAGGCACAGACCTTCTGCTGAGAGGATTTATAAAGCCTGAATGTCACCTACTGTGTCCTCCTCCGGCACTCACCAAAGAATCCTTCATTTGAATGATGGCTCCGGGTGGCCTGGACTGGGCTTGGAGGGACACTTCTTCCTGTGGGCAGTCTGTGTGCCAGTGGGAGCCCAGCCTCTGACCCCCACCAGAGCACTAGATTGAGAGTCCCTCTTGGGGTGGAGCAGGAGCCTGAGGGCAGCGGCAGACCCTTTATTGCTCCGGAGTTCTGGAGCCTAGAAGTGTGTATAAGCAGTTTCCCAGAGCACGCACCCTGCAAACTCATAAAAGCTGCGGGTTTGGGTGCTCTTTTGCAAGATTTTTCTCCAGTCCTTCTTTAAACAGAATATCAGTGAATTCCTGGAGGTTGTGGGTCCTAAGCTGGGGAAGCATGACATCAGATCAGTGCTTTTTTCTTCATAAACTTTTAACATTATTTTAGGCTGGACAGAGAAGCTGTAAGAGAAGTACAAAGAACCCCGTATATCCTGTACCAGAACTGCTAAATAGGCGTGCTCTCTTCTGTAACCCTAATACAAGGGAAAAAAGTAAAGATTACTCCTGTGGGTCTCATGACCAGGATGAGAAAATGAACATTGACTAACACTGTTACCTGATCTACACACTTCATTGCATTTTTCCCAGGTGCGTTACTAGTGACCTTTATCTAGAAGATTGTACAGTACCTTGACTTGTCATGACCCATTAGTCTCCTGCAATCTGGAAGAGTGCTCTCTCTCTCTCTCTCTCTCTCTCTCTCTCTCTCTCTCTCTCTCTCTCTCTCTCTTTCACAGAATTACATTTTTTAAACAAGTACAGACCAGCTGCTTTGCAGAATGCCCCATGTCTTTCTTTCACTGCAGGATCAGCAGTTTGGCCAGGAAAACCCCAGCGGGGGTGTCGGGTTCCCAGTCCCAGTGGATCATCTCCAGTTGGGTCTAGCACCAGGTGTTGCTGTTAGCAAGATCCCTGTCCTCCTGTCAGCATATGCGGTGGGGGTGAGAAAGACGTGCTGTGAGGCTGTTCCTCTCTCTCTCTCTCTCTCTCTCTCAAACTTTCACCCGTTTTCCCCAGGGCCCATCACAATTCTCACTCGCATCAGGTATTATGAAGAAAAAGTCAAGCGATGGATTTTCTGCTTCCATTGTTCCCTGTATGTTCGTTAGCAGGATTTCTACTTGTCGGGCAGAACAGGCCCTTCCTTTATTCTTTATCTCATTGTACACACACGAACTGTGTTGCATCCGACAGGCTGTAGTCCTTTATATTAGTACTAGCTCTTGGGATGTTCTAATGGCTGCAGACACAGCCAATAGGAGCCGCTCCTTCTGGCCTCTGCAGGAAGTACCTTTTCCTCTGTTCCTGTCATCTTCACAACAAGTGCTTAAAGACAGCTCTTTCTGGGTGAGCTGAATGCTTTCCTGAATTCCTTGGGCTCCCTAATGAACACTGTCTGTTTCTCTACCTGATTAGAAAACTCCTTCTTCCTCCTGGTCTTCCTCCTTCCCCTGTGGCCCTCATTGTGAAACGATGTGAAACAGGGTTTCCTTGCAAGGAGACTGAAGGGCACGAGTGTGACCATCTGGAAACACGGGGTTACTTCACTTCAACTAAAAGCTCAAGCCAGAGTCCCCCGCAGCCCAGGAATCCCTGTCCCAGAGCAGATGGCTCGAGTGGAGCAGAGTCACAGCCACCCTAAGGCTGTTTGTTTCCGCCCTGTGTAAACCAATGATGGCTGTGAAAGATTTGCCCTCCATGTCCCTGTGGCTTTTTCATATTCCAAACAGAAAGGGAATTTTGATCCTGCTTAGCAATAAAGGGTGCCCAAGTACCAAGTTCTGAACTTTAAGATAGCTGTGGCCAATAGGGAGGCAGAGAGGGGTGCATAAACCAGTCCCTTGGAGCTCAGCCTTCCTGTGACTAAGCGGGATGAGAAGTGTGTCCTTTCTGCCCCTGGTCAAAGAGACATTCATGCTAAAAGTGCCACGTAGGTATGCAGTGACTATGAAGAAGAAAGTGGACTGGATCTGGTTGGTCACGTCATGAGGAAGGCCCGGTGCCGACGCAGTCGTGCAGGGGCTGGAACTGAATGCCTCCGTCCCTCCCGGTCCATTAGCAGGTCATACAACCTTGGACATAGTGCTGACTAGAGAAGGAATGTTGCTGGGGAGGAAAACACAGAGTGGTGAGAGGGCAGAGCCTGGAATCAGGAAGTGGCTGCCTCCACTGACCTCAGCGGCAGCGTACAGGAGCCCAACTGTCAGGTAGGTACAGGAGCCCAACTGTCAGGTAGGGACAGGGTTGACGGAAAGCATGCAGTGTGCCCAAAGGGGAGGCTGGCGGGGGTAGGGGCAAGCCAAACTGGGAAGTGGGTCCTTAAAGGGGAAAAGGCTATGTCTGAAAAAGACTGGAACGATAAGGCACCGAAGAGCCACACGGACCCTGTTTTTCAGAGCAGAAAGGTGAGGCTAAATGCCACCAATAATGTCTAAGAATCAGGGAATGGTCGTGTGGGACTTGGGCTCTTTGAGTCCTGCAGTCATTTCCCCCTGGTGCAGTAGGCTCAGCAGCCTGAGCCCCAGCAGCACGAGGTCTGAAATCAGGCCTCCAGGGCTGGGGAGGTAGCTCAGGGGCACAGATGCCTGCCTGGCAAGTGCAAGGTCCTGAGTTCAATCCCCCAGTTCAGGGGGGGTGGGGGGAGAAAGAGGATAAAAAAAAAAAAAAAAAAAAAAAAGCACCACCTTTGAAATCAGGCCTCCAGCTTGGGCCTGGCGAGGTTCTCAGGGGCCGCTGCCGGGAATCCTGTTCTCCAGCAAGGATGGGCCTCCCTCCTTCCTTCTCCTCCCCGCCTCTTCCTCTCCTTTCTGCAGTCCTTCCTCTTCCTTCTTTACCTATGTTTTTCCTCCCTCTTTCTCTTCTCTCCTTTCTCACGTATAGCTCACGAACACAGCATCATAAAGCTGACCTGATGTTTTTTCATGATTCATACTTTACAGTAGTTGCAGTTACACGATTACAATCCACCATCTGCCTTCTTTATTTCTCCTTTGCTTGGACTTTTTCTTTAATATCTGTCTTCCCGCTTGCCTTTCGTTTAAAGAGTCCTAGATAAGCAAAGGCATTGCAGTCAGGGAAAGGGTAAGGGTTACAGAGCCAGTACACAAAAAAGGAGAGGAAGGTGCAGGGAGGGGAGGCGCTGAAGCACCTGCTGTGTGTGTCACCTATCCTGCTCCTCAAAGTGCACAGGCTCATCCCTGGCCTCCATGGATAGTAGGGGCTGGGAGAGGAATCCCAGGTTGGGAATTTGGGTCGCTTCCCTGAGAGCCTTTTAGGCTCCTCAGTGGTTCCTGTCTGTGAGACCGATGTGGTACTGTACTCTAGCAATCCCAGTCAGGGCTGATAGAGATATAGAGTCTGCCCCTTACTCCACTAAGGAAGCCTCCTGGGCGTTGTTGTTGCTATGGCTTGTAGATCTAGGTCGTGTGCTTTTTGTGAGTATAAGGCGTGCATCTTTTTAAAGAAATTTCAAAATTCTGTGGTCAGGCAATGCAAGGCAATATGCTGTTGTTGAATATTAACTTGTGTGCATCCCAGTAGCACCATATTATTATCCCAATGCAGAAACAAAGTGGCTGAGGCCCAGAGTCACACAGTGCACAAGGGACTTGGAACCAGGGATTTCTCTCCCCAGCACCCATTCATAACCCCGAGGTGACACGATTGGCCTACAACAAATGTCTTGATTCACCACAGCTGTCCCAAAGGCTTAGAGACCCCGCCCTCACTTTTAAGCTGCAGAAAAGCCCAGTGGTTCCACAGAGAGCTGTTACACGTCCCTGGTGCAGGCACTGTCCCCAGGGCAGGGAGGCTGTTGCACTCAGAAAGACCCTGTCTCCAAGCACTCCCGCCATGGTAGACAGCATGGGTCAGATTTAACCCTACAATTAAGTGTCCAGGAGTAGCAGCAACTTCTAGGGAGGAAAAGGAAAAGCATAAGGAGAAAAAGGTGACAAGTGATGCCCAAGGGATTTGGTGCAGAAGGATGAAGTGGCTTTTAGACTTGTAGATGCCTTTATTTCCTGGACTGCTCAAAAAAATTGC
This sequence comes from Myocastor coypus, assembly GCA_004027025.1. Lineage (NCBI taxonomy): Eukaryota > Metazoa > Chordata > Mammalia > Rodentia > Myocastoridae > Myocastor > Myocastor coypus. The sequence continues at coordinate 109,819 of PVJA010001376.1, read as the reverse complement.
TACAGACTTGGGGATTTAAAGCAACTGAAATGGGGCTGGGGAGATAGCTCTGTGACACAAGTGCCTGCCTGGCAAGTGCAAGGTTGTGAGTTCAAACCCCAGTCCTATGAAAGAAAGAGAGAGAGAGAAAGAGAGAGAGAGAGAGGCAGACACAGAATTGTACTGGGCTTTGCCTGGTAGCTCAGGCAAACTGCCCAAGAGTCTTAACTTAGATGCAGCTTCGCATCTGCAGAGACTGCTTTTGTTGGAAAGCAAATAACAGACTCAGGGCTTAGGCAGAGATCTCTTTTAAGAAAGCCACTTTTTAGGCTACAACAGGTTATTTATGGATTTTATTTTTCAATGTAGCAAGTGTAGTCCCCTAACCAACTAACCAGTCTAGTATCTTCAGTTACCTAGTGTCCCATTTTTTTTGTGTGTGTCTTTTTTTTTTTTTTTTTTTTTTTTTTTTTTTTTTTTTTTTTTTTTTTTTTTTTTTTTTTTTTTTGAGACAGGGTCTCGCTATGCATTTCAGGCTGGCCTTGAGCTCACTTTGGTAGTCCAGGCTGGTCTCGAACTCACACAGATCCTCCTGCCTCAGCCTCCCAAGTGCTGGGATTACAGGCATTCGCCACCACACCCGGCTTTAGTGTCCCATTTTTTAGAACGCCATAAAAAAGAACATAATAAAACTTTTCTCTTCAGATTCTTGTTCCTTCAATTTTTCTGTATACAGTACATGAATTTCTTGTAACAATTCAAAACATTGAAATCTAGCCATAAATGATTTAAATCTTATATTTTAATAAAAATTTTTATTGAAAGTAATATCAAATAAACATCAACAGAACAGCAATTTATATAAATCCACATAATTAGTATTATGTGATTACAAATTTGAATTAAGACTTTTTTTGAAAAGGAAAGCAGAACAAATCTTTCAGCCCTGAGTTTTTAAAGTCTTTCTTATATTCTAGTTAGAAAAGTGATACCAAGCCAGGCATGGTGGTGCATGCCTGTAATCCCAGCACTTGGGAGGCTGAGGCAGGAGGATTGATGTGAGTTCAAGACCAGCCTGGGCTACAAAAATGACCTCAAAGCCAGCCTGAACTGCATAGTGAGACCCTGTCTCAAAAAAAAAAACAAAGACAAAAAAGAAAAGTGACACCAAGTACCTGCTCTATAAATCAGTAGAAAAATAAAACTGAACAGTATCATTTCAGTTCATTATCATTCAGTAAAATATTAAAAGATGTAAAAATTATAACTATCACCATATTACATGTATACATCCTTCACCTAGACATTGCACATATGAAATGCAAAGAAAAATTATATTCATGTCCGATTCCATCATGAATCTTTCCATGGACATGAAGAGAAACAGAATTCCTGAAGGCTTTCCCACATTGCACACACTCACAAACTTTCTCTTTAGTGAATACATTAATAAAGGGGAAGAGAAGGAGAGTGAGCCAGGGCTTTGGCACATAGATTGAGGTTGTAGTTTTGTATCTGGTATGAATCCATTCGTACACTTACAAAGGACAAAGATTCCGGAAGGATTTCCCACATTCCTTTCCACATTCCTGTCATACTGACCATACTGTGGGATTTTCTCTCCAGTGTGACTTACTTCATGGTCCACAGTTGCTGAAGGATTTTCCATATTCATAGGGCTCCTTTCTAGTGTGAATCCTTCTTTTTTCATTTTGAAAGAACTAAAGTCATTAAAGGAGTTCCACACCTTCCTGGCAAGCACTAAGTCCTGAGTTCAATTCCAGGTTGTTTTTTTTTTTTTTAAAGATAGATAGGTGGATAGATAGATAGATAGATAGATAGATAGATAGATAGATATTCCCATATTTTTTATATACAGTTTCTTATGTAAATCCTGCCATGTATTCTAAAGGTTCTAAAGGGTTTCTATATGAAAATTCCTGTGTGAATCCTTCTACGGGCTTAAAAATGACATAACACGCGAAGTCTTCTCCCCATTCTTCATATTCACAGGGCCTCTCTCCAGTGTGAATCCCTCATAAAGTTTAAAAGAACCAGGGTGACTGAAAAATGTCTGACATTCTTTACAGGCACATGGTTCTTCTCCAGTGTGAAGAATCCTTTTATGTCTTCCAACGGTTCTTACATATGTGGAAGCTTTTCTATGTTTTTGACAGGTAGTATGGCTTCTCTGCAGTGTGAGTCCTTTCATGTATTAAAAAAAAAAAAAAAAAAAAAAAAACTGGAACCTAAACAGTCCCGTCCAGACATCTAACATTTATAATGTCAGTCTCTAGTGTGCAATGCCATGTGTTTTGTGTGATTTTTAAGAGAAATGATTGGTTTTCCCCATTCACTGGAGTGGTGTGTTTTCTTTGCTGCGTGTCTCCTTGGATATCTCTGAAATCAGCGGTGATAACCAAAGACTTTGCATTCTTTATAGGCCTATGATTTCTCATCATATTTCTGGCTCTCATAGAGTTTGTATTCAGTGTAACTATGTACCTAGAAAGAGATGAACAGCACATAGAAAGTATCCTGGAAAACATATTTATATATTTTTGCTACAACAGGAATCTTGTTACTAAGACTAAAATTAGAACAGAATAGCAAAGCTCTTTACTTTCACAGAAAATTTCCCTGTTTCTGTACATGTGGATTAACCATGTATACCGGCTAATGAAACAAGGTTCATGTGCCTGTAGGCCTGCCCCCCTCAGGAGGCTGAGAGGACAGAGTCCTTTGAACTAAGGAACTTGAAGCCACCCAGGAGAGCACAAGCCATTCCAGCTAGCACAATTAAACTTTATTAATTATGTCAACTGGAGTGACTTGGAAACTGCCTAAGAGGTTAATACAGCATACCTGTAGGCTGTTTGGGTGGGTCGTGAGGTATGACTTCAGGTTTGTCTATCTGGTCCCTGTCTTTCCGCTCTGACATTGCTCTCTTACTCTGCTTCTTGGCCTCATGAATGAAGCAGCTGTGCTCTATGCCTTTCCCCCATGATGCTCCTATGTTGACACCAGTCAACCATGTACTGAGTCCCCTAAATCATAAGCTAAATTAAACCTCCTCTCTGTGTTATGAGTGTTGGGTACTATCAGTACCAACAAACAATAAGAAAGCTGAGTAATACAGATGTTAGACTTTTTTAAAGGCATAGGTATTAGAATAAAGACTGACTTAGAGATACTTCATATAAACTTTTTAGAATTTTCTAAATGGATGAAAATGGCTAGTTTTATATGAAGAGAGTTTGTTCAGAGGAAAATGAGATGGGGAGATCAGGCTTGGAAAAGAGAAAAGGACAATGTAGGGATTCTATCTTTGCCAGGATACCCAGAGATATGTATTTGACCTGCAGGAGACTAGAGTGCATGAATCCCATCTGGAATGCCCCAATAGCAGGAAGCAGCATGTTAGTACAAAGATAGGTTCTGCCTTCCATAGAGCGAGCAGAGCTTCGTTCCCGGAAGTGCTCTCTACCACGAGGCTGTCCTTGTCACAGGCCCAAAGCACTAGTACAAGCAACTAAGGATGGAAGCCTCTAAAGCCCTGGGCCAAAGCAGTGCCTTCCTCGTTTCCTTCATTTGAAGTAATCTGTCAGTCAATCACATCAACACAAGCTAAACCATACAGAGAAAAAGGCTGCTTGGGCTCACACGGTCCATTGGCCCTGTTGCTGTGGGCATGTGAGGCTAAGGCATGTGGTAGAGACAGCCTGCTACTCACCTCATGGCAACTGGGAAGGAAGAGAAGGAGAGTAACTGAGACCCCGTGTCTCCGGAGACTTTCACTGCAGTATCCCGTCAGACCTAAACACCTCACCCCCAGAAGGTGTCATCCGAGAGCATCTTATGACTCCTACTGCTTTGCATCAGGCAGTGTCCACATGAGCTACCTGGGCCCTCCATAAAGAACAGTGCATGAGATGAGGGTTAGGCTCGTTCGCTCTCTCTCCGGCATTCTAGCACTCATCTGTGAAAATGAGGATGGAATACCTAAGTGCCCATAGGGTTGAGGCAGGGTCTGGCATGGAGACAAGTGTGAGTACAATCTGAGAACCCTGAATTGGCCCCGGGAGAGGTGGCATTGCTCTGGGTGCCCTGTTCCCTCTCTGGGCCTTTTTACTGAAATTTGCAACTCTGAAGTTTGAGCCTTTCCAGGAATAAAAGCCAGATGAATTCCGCTACAAGGCCATTAATGCTGTTCTTTCCTTTCGGTACTTTCTTTTCCAGATGGTAGCCCAAAGGAAGCCAGATGGGGTGCAAGTGCTGTAAAATGATACAGAGGTAAGCAGAACGAAGACTTCGTTCAAGTTGAAGAATCTGTGATTATTTTAAAGAACATGCCTATGACAGTTCAAAGGAATTAAGAATATTATGGAAACATATCATATATATATATATGAAAATACCATGCTGAAATGCAGTATTTTATAAAATGAACAGGCACTAGCAACATATTAAAATAACAGTAACTCGGGCCCGGCAGGATGGCTCAGTGGTCTAAAGTGCCTGCTTAGGAAAGCTTAGGCAGCTGCAGGGTCCGCGGTTTGATCCCTGGCACCACATGCTACACCAGCCCTGCCCTCAGGGCAGGCTGAGCCGGCCGTAAAAATAAATAAAATAAAACAAACAAAAGTTCTGAAACAAGAAAAAAATAAATAAATAAAAATAAAAATAAATAAAATAACAGTAACGGCCATGTGGACGTCTATCCTGTGTGGGGCCCACTCAGCACTGCAGTTCATGACGCCTTTTGTGTGACTTTGCTGTCAGAGGACAGCTGGCCTGGACTTCTGGACCTTTGCTTACTGTGCAGAAAGCAGGGAGAGTGCTGTCATTCTCTGAGATGGGATCTGGTTTGAAGCTCTGAAGATCTTCTGTAGGAAAAAGGGCCTCACTTTCAGCAGATGCCCCAGATGGGGTCAGCAAAAATATCGTTCTCCCCAGCCCACCCCACTCTGTCACATCTGCACCATTACATTTGCAAAAAAACTAATATGGATCATATATCAACGCACGGTCTTTTTTCCTTAGAAAGCACTCCAAACACGTGTGCCTGGGTTTTGCTCCACCATACTCATGTGATGTTTGACTGTACTCAGGAAATACTTATTATATCAAGCATATTGATGTACACCTGTAATACAAATGGGAGGCTGAAGCAGGAGGATTGCCAGAAACTGAGAGTAGTCTGGGCTACATATTTAAGTTCATGGCCAGCTCATAACAGATAGTGAGATCACAGATAGATGATAGATACAGATAGAGTATAATCAGGGGCCCGGCAGGATGGCTCAGTAGTCTAAAGCACCTGCTTGGGAAAGCTTGGGCGGCTTCAGGGACCGTGGTTCGATCCCCGGCACCACATGTTGCGCTAGCCCTGCCCTCGGGGCAGGCTGAGCCGGCCATAAAAAATGAGTAAATAAACAAATAAAGGTTCTGAAACAATAAATAAATAAAATAAAAAATTCTTTAAAAAAAAAAGATAGAATATAATCAATCCTTTCTAATCATTGTTCCAAAATGAGAATCAAGCACAGACAGATCAAAAATATTCTGAAATTGGCTGGGGAGATAGCTCCGAGGCACAAGTGCCTGCTGGGCAAGTGCAAGGTGGTGAATTTGAACCCTGGTCCCACAAAAAAAAAAAAAAAAAAAAAAAAAAAAAAAAATTCTGAAAAAAATTACAGCTGTACTGAACATATACAGACTTATTTCTTTTTATTCCTCCCAAATACAGTGCAATAAGTTTTTCCATAGCATTGACACTGTATTAAGTAACGCAGAAATGATGAAAATCTAAGGGAAAATGTGCATAGGTTCTCTGGACATGCCACTCCATTTTCTGCAGACAATTTGAGCATGTATAGATTTTGGTGTCTGAAAGGCCTGAGAGGCAGTTCCTCACAGAGGGGCAGTTTTTTAACGCAACTACAGATTTCACACTTACCATTTTAAGGGCTGCATAATATTCTATTGCAGAGACCTATCATTAGGTACTTAACCCCTTCTTTCCCTCTTAGAGGACTTTGTTCCCCTTATTTTTAACTTTAAAAATTTGATAAACCACCTCGTACTTTTCCTTTCCCCTTCTTTTGGATCGCTTAAGCTCTCTTTCAGTGCCAGGACATTTTTTACACTGAAAATGACTCTTCTATCTAGACACACAGAGGTTTAAGAGTGAGCCCAAGAGTGAGTGCGCATGCTCACTGCGCCGCGGTGATGCAGAACTGACTGACTTCCGCTCCTCTCCCCACAGCTACCTCTTTGATGCGGTGCAAGCCTCATCCCCAGACTATGTCAGTGAAGTAAGCAGTTCCAAGTTGGATGAGGACCATACTGTGAAGCTAAAAGGCAGTGGGAGCAGCGGAGTTTGGGTGCACAAGCAAACCCTCTGGAGTGATGGCCCAGGAAGGATCGAAAGCGGAGGAGGGCAAGCCAGCTGGCAGGCGCTCCAAGGACCCCTCCCTGAGGGGCATCCAGGTGGCGGGCTCTGCGCCAAGCCTGTAGGCACCACCAACGGCCTCGGCCCCTCTGGTGTCTTTCTGCAGCCTCACACCGGGGACACTGAATCCGGGGCCAGCACTGCAGATGGCGTCCACCCGGCTCAGCCCTTCCTGGAAGACAGGGACCCCAGGGGCCAGGACTGTGCACCCGCTGCCCCAGGAGAGGCTCCTGCTACTGCTGAGAGTCCAGTCTACAAGAGCCAAGGCCCCGTCCTGCAGCTGCCAGTCCCCGATTACCCTCAGCTGTGGGGACCTGCTGCGGACGGCGAGGCGCAGGAAGAAAGAGACTGTCTGTTTGAGCATCATGCAGAAGATGAGCCCGGGGCAGAAATTCACCCCAGGGTGGGCGAGTATGAACTGAATCTGCCCTTCCCTCTGAAAAGGAGCTGGGAGTCATTGAATGAGGCTGCCGCGGCCAAGGTACCAAGGGTCTACTTTAGCGAGAAGGGTCCAGCCTGTGAGGTACCTGTAGCCAATCCCAGAAGTGACGAGTCGGAGGCCGAGGGAGACAGCGAGGAGCAGGTGGGAGACGAGGACCAGGCCGTGGCGGAAGCGCTTGCAGCGTTAGAGGCGGCTACTGCAGGAGAAGATGTGGACGAGGCAGAATAGAAGGCAAGACTGGTGTGGGCAAGCAGAGATGCCCTGGCGCCTGGGGACACAGAGCCCATCTTGGGCCAGTGCGTCTGGTGCGATGTCGGGGTTGTTTACCTCCAGCGTCTGTGCTGATGACGGGCCCCTGGGCCGTGCTGCTTGCTAAGCAGTTGGTAGCATCACTGCGTGAAGGGGTCCTCGCTCAGGAGAGCTTCTGTGCTCTTGCAGAAGTTGGCACCCCGCTCGCCATGGCTCACACAGCCCTCCAGAATGGCTGGTACAGATGTCAGGGCACCCTGACGCGCCCGCTCCCAGTCCCAGGGACACACAGTCACTGAGCATCCTGTTCAGCTGTCAATTCTTTTGCCTTTTTTGTGAGAGCCAAAAATTATCCCCAACCTGAAAAAGTGCCTAACATGTTCAGGGACAGTGACCCGGGGAATAAGTAGCTCACCACTTGTGGGACACAAGCTAGGGGGAGCAGCCTTCAGGAGGAGTAGAAGTGACCCAGGAAACTAGTGGTTAGTCTTCTGCATGATAGTAAAACACACTGACCTTAACATTTTTTTTTTTATACTGTGACTTGAAAAATCACCTTTGGGATTGGGGAGGCCAGATGAAATAATTCTTAAAATTTCTTGTGTTGTATTTGGGCTTTCTGTTCATGAGTTTTGGGGAAGAGCTAAACTATGGATGGAGTATGTAAAGTCATTAAATGTCTGATGCTAATTAATATATAACAACTCCCTGGTCTGTCTGCATGGACTTAGCATGGTTCACAGGTTTTGTAGAACTGGGGAGAGTAACAGTGGTCTGAACTGTGGAGAAAGCATATGAATAAGCCAGAGCTTTTACTTCATTGGTTACCAAGGCAGGTAGTAGCCAATTGTTACAGCTCATAAATTAGATCCGTAGAAGCGTAAAGAGAACTTTGGGTTTCACAGTACACACCCATCTCTCCATGGTCGGGGAGTGCTGTCCCTTTGTGACTTCCTGGCTGCCCCTCTTGGCTTGTTTGCTGTTTTCTGTTCCCTTTCTACCTCTCTGTTCAGTACCTCCAAGCCCAGGACCCTGGGAGGAAGGAGTGAAATGCTAGAAGCAAGTGTATGAACAAAAGTCTCTCTCTCTCTCTCTCTCTCTCTCACACACACACACACACACACACACACACACACACACACACGTGGGGTTGGTCAGCTGGGCGCAGTCACTGGCAGATGGAACACAATTACCCTGATAGCCAGCACTTTGCACCAGTCTTTAGTTTGGACTTGCTGCTTCACCAAAGAGGCTTCTGGACGCACAAGCAGTCTTTATGCTGGAAATGGGGTAATTCTGACTTTAGAGTTTTGTTTTGGTTTCTTTCCCTAAATCAAATCTCATGCATTTAAAATCTTTGATTTTTTTAAAGATGGTGTTAGTTAAACACAGGCAAGATCATTGGTTTCTCATGGATGTATCCCCTGATAATTTATGAAAAACAGGTCACAAAGTGAGCAAACTTCTCCCATGTATCAGGTCCTAGCAGACCCACCCAGCAGTCTGCAAGCCAGGAAAGAGCCCGGGCCACCAGAGGAAGCCAGGACACCACCCACAGCTGGCTCTCAGCCACACAGGAAAGCAAGTCCCTGGGAATTAGGTGTTAACAACACACATAGCAGGAACTTTATAGATTATTGTTATTTGTTAAATGAAACAATAAGCTGTTCTCCCACTCTTGTTTGAGGAGACATCAGGCAGCCAAGTGAGGCTCCGAATGCTGCTTAGGGATGTGGCATGGTATCACACAGGGCCAGGCAGCTGGGGGAGCACACATCTAAACAGAAAAGGTAAAGTGACCTGGGCTCTTCGTGTGCACGCTGCACCACTGCACTGCAACAGCGAGGTATCGTGGTGGTCCGCGGGAAGGCGGAGGCACAGAATTCGGGCAGCTCTGTGTTCCCCAAAGATGAAAACTCCAAATTAGGTCAAAACATGAAGAGAGCCAGTGCAAGGGCCAAGCAGCTGGGAGCTTGGCTGGCTCACTTTCCAGGCCTCTTGAACTCAATCTTTAAAATCCTGAGGAAGAAAGAAGGAAGGAAGTGTACTTGTGTATGGAGAGTCAGATCTCATTTTTCACTCAATCTCTTGACTCCTGGTGATGGGGAAAGTGCCTGGACCTGACTTCCAGGTCACCCACGGGGTGACGCCCAGTCTCCAGATGCTCTGCCCTTGCAGCGCATATGCCTCTTAGTCCTAACAAAGCCAGGATCTGCCTGTGTCTCTTGCTCTTGACCTTTGGCTCAGGTTGCTTAACTTTGCTGAACCTTAGTTTCCTCATCTGCAAAATGAGGATTCCTCCTATCTTCCAGCACTGGCAGAACTGTTTGATAAATGAGCAGATTTCTGGGCCTCACTTATTCTTTTTTTTTTTTTTTTTTTTTTTTAAGTACAGGGTCTATAGTATCTCCCTACATAGATCAGACTCATAGTGATCCTCCTGTTTTCAGCCTCCCAAGTGCTGGGATGACAGGCTCTGGCCACCACATCTAGTCTCAACCACTGTCTCAGCATGACCAGGGGGCAGGGCTAGCACGGCAGCACACTGGGGTCAAACCCTGGCCACTGTGCTCTGGCTAAGCAGGCCTTTTAATTTGCTGAGCTATCTGGCCAGCCCTGAGCCTCATTTCTTAAAGATAAGATTAGAGTGGTCTTAGAGTGGGCATGGGCTACATGGCCAATGTAATTCCTTGACCACCTTAGAAGCACTGAGGAGCAGCAACACCTAGTTGATTTTACAGCGATTATGAAAAAAAAAAATTGCACACTCCTACTATGGGCATGTTTACAAATAAATGTCCTGTCTTGTCTGAGTAAAAAATAAGCAGCATAAAGCAACATCAAGAGGCAATAATTAAATATGACAGATTTCATACTTTTTTCTTCCCACATCCATGGGGTAGGTGCAACTTGCTTTGAAGACCATTGGTATACAAGTTCAAACAAACTTACATATGTAAAGTCACTTTGTAAATAACAAAATGGGGCTACTATTGTTAGCAATGCAGTGTGCACCTGTGTAAGAGATGGGCACTTAGAGAACCAAGCACATGCCAGGTGTGGTGGCGCATGCCTGTAATCCCAGCACTTGGGAGGCTGAGACAGGAGGATCAGTCCGAGTTCGAGACCAGCCTGGGCTACAAAAGTGAGCTCGAGGCCAGCCTGAACTGCATAGCGAAACCCTGTCTCAAAAAGGCAAAAAAAAAAAAAAGAGAGAGAGAGAGAGAACCAAGCACACTTGAAAATCACCTGTGGTGATGCGTGCTTACCCAGACAGCCCTTGCCCCCTGGTTTTTAGGAGACCTCTATATTTACTGCCTTTAGGTATTTTAGAATAGTTAATATAAAACTAGGGTAAAGCATGACCTAGAGACCCAAAGGCAGGAAAAGAATTTTATTTCTCTCCCTTATGAAAATTACATAGTCCAAACTAAGATGGGTGAGACCGTTGGCAGACAGGCTGCTTCAAATATTCGTTTAATAGAAATCTTGCTACTTTGACAGCAAAACAATAGAATGAATGTCAATTGATCTGAATCACCAATTTAAATAAATCCCAAGGCTGAGGATGGGGCTCAGTTGGTAAAGCTCTTGGTTAGCAAGCATGAGGTCTTGTGTTAGATCTCCAGTGAAGGAAAAACTATCACAAAAACAAATTTCTCTTTCACATTCTGTTCACCCTTTTCCTATCCTCCAAAATATTCCTAAAGTTGTGAAGATGTATGCATTTAAACCTCAGACCTTACATGAGGAGGGGAGATTTTTCAAACAGGTGTCATGGTCTCTGCCTGTTCTGAGATTTCAATGCTTGAAACAAAAGAGTTAAATTACAACCAACTTATAAAACCATAAGATCCATTCTAAGATTTGTGTGTGTGTGACATCAATCATCAACCAAAGGACAAACCAACAAAGACTACTATAGTATCTAAATGAAAATCTTACTGGGAAAAAAACATTGATGACAAAGAAGGAATATCTGCAAAAAAAAATGATTTCAAAACAATTGGCTAAGTCTCTCAACCATTGATATAGAAGTCTTCAGTAATAATAATGTCTGGAGCCACAAAAAAGCTCAGTGTCTTGTGCACCAGTCATTGACACAGTCCCAACTGAACCTAGAAAGAAAAGACCACTGGTGTGTTTGAGAACTGCTGTTATGTAACAGAAAATGCCCCACCCTCAGTATACTTGATTTTGTCAATTACCAGGTAATAGTTCCTATTCCAAATCCAGTTGCTCGTGGGTGTCACTGCGATGTGTAGCTGGTCACTGTGAGGCACACTGTATAACCCGTCCCCATTTGACAAACCATTCTGCCCCTGTATTCCCTGGCTGCTTATCCTCTAAAAGCCCTAGACTACCAGATATCAGGGCCCAGTATTCTGAGAGTGATCCTGATGAGGGCCCATTGGTGTAAACAAATCTGCCTCCCAATCCCGGGTGCCATTTCAGTGTTTCTGCTTGCCATTTAAGCTATCCCTCCATATCCATGTGCTCTCTCCTTCCAATTCAACCAGAACTCAACCATATTGAACCAGATTTAAAAAAAAAAAAAAATGAGCCTATACTGGATATAGATGAACAGAAATGTCTGTTTCTTATTATTATTGCTTCAACAGTGCATTACATGATATTGATATGATATTTATATATCATTGACACTATGTTAAGTACAATAAATCTATACAATTTAAAGTAGGCATGCCGGGCGTGGTGGCACATGCCTATAATCTCAGCACTTAGGAGACTGAGGCAGGAGGATCAATGTGAGTTGAAGACCAGCCTGGGCTACAAAAGTGAGCTCAAGGTCAACCTGAACTGCATAGCAAGACCTTGTCTCAAAAAGACAAAAAAAGAAAAAATAATAAAGTAGGCATGAAGCTATATATTTATATACAAATATCATGTTATTCTATATTAGAAATTTGAATATCCCAGGAGTCTGGTATACAAGGGGATTCTGGAACCAATCTCCCACCAGTAGGACACTGAAGGATTGTCTACATGATAGAACCATGCTATGGAAATACCCATATTAACATTGCACATAAGTAAGGGCTGATTCATAGTGTAAGCTTCCCTCAGAGATTTGAAATTTCTCAGAAAAGATAGGCTTTTAAAGCCTCATTATTTCTGGGAATGTGGAACCATCAATAAAGTGAATCTGCAGCTCTGAACAACAAGAACTTTAGTATGACAGCGATCCGGACAACTAACTGCTGCTAATGTAAAGTTCATATGTACTATCAATAAGGAATGTGTTTTTTTCATTGTTTTTATTTTTCTGATTTTAAGAAAGATTTTAGGTAGCTCAGTAAACTAAAGCACCTGCTTAGGCAGAGCACAGGGACCTGGGTTCAATTCCCGGCACCACAGGCTGTGCCAGCCCCACCCCCTGGGCACGCTGAGACAGCAACCTAGACTGGGTGTGATGGCATGTGCCTATAATCCCAGCCCTTGGGAGGCTGAAAACAGGAGGGTCACTATGAGTCTAATCTATGCAGTGAGACCCTGTAGACCCTGTGCTAAAATACATTTTTAACAAAAAGATTTTAATAAAGAGAATAGCTGGCCAATCAAGAACTCCACCAAAAGACTTGTACATTTAATAACGAAATTCAGTAGCATAGCTGGATACAAAGTCAATACTCAAAATTCAATAGCCTCCCTGAACACAAATAATATTCACAGCAAGAAAAAGCCATGCCTTTCAAAACAACATCCCTGCAAAATGAAATACTTACTAATCCGACAAAGGAAGTAAAATGTCTACACAGTAAAATTTACAGTATTCTGAAAAAATCAAAGAGGGTTTCAGAAAATGGAAAGGTACTCCTTCCTGATGGATAGGAAGAGTCAATATTTTTTTAAATGGTCACACTCCCAAAATTGTTATACAGATTCAATCCAATCCCAATTAAAATCTCCTCAGTATACCCCACAAATCTAGAGAAAACACTCCTAAAATTCATCTCGAACCAAAGGAGACTCAGAATATCAAAAGCATTCATAAGCAACAAAGGCAAGGCAGGAGGCATCACAATCCTTGATCTGAAATTATACTACAAAGCTACTGGGATAAAATCAGCATAGTACCAGCAAGAAACAGTCTTGCGGACAAATAGGGCATCTTAGAAGATGCAGATGCAACTACCAGCACACTCGGGGACCTTATCTTTGACAAAGAGGGCAAACATGCTCACTAGAAGAAAGACAGCTTCATTTATAAATGGTGCTGGAAAAACTGGCTCTCTATGTGCTGAAGACCAAAACTAGATGCATGCCTATTATGGTGCATTTAACTAAAGTCAAAATGGATCAAATATTTACATATTAAAACAAATACTAAATCTACAGTAGGGAAAAAGTGCATAGAGATCTTGAAGACAGCAGGGCAGGCAGAGACTTCATGAGCAAAACCCAGACTGCAAGGAAAATACATGAAGAATCAACAACTGGGATCTCATCTTTTTGAAAAATTGTTGCACATCAAAAGAAATCATCAACAATAAAAAGAAAATGCACAAATTTGAGAAAAAAAGTTTGGCCAACTGTCCCTCAGACAAAAGATTTCTATCTAGAACATACAAAGAATTGTTAAAACTCAGGCCCCCCAAATTCAAAGACTTAATCCAAAAATAGGCATCTGAGATGAATATACATGTTTCAGATGAAGAAATAAAAATAGCACGTAAGTATTTGAAAAAATGTTCAACATCATTGATCATTTGAGAAATGCAAATTAAAACAACACTGAAATTCCACCTCAGCCCAAGAAAAATGGCTGTCATCAAGAAGTCAACAGATAACAAATTCTGGAGAGGCTGTGGGGAAAAAGGAACTTTCTCCACTATTGGTGGGAATTCAGGCAGGTACAACCACTATGGAAATTAGTGTGGAGATTCCTCAAAAAACTTGAATTATACAAACCATTTGACCTATCTATTCTCCTCCTGTGTATGTTTTCCAGAACTGAAAATATTGTACCACAGCAATATATGTGAACCCATGTTTATAGCAGTGCAATTTGTCATAGCTAAATCTTGGAAATAACCCAAGTGCCCATCAACTGAGAAATGGATAAAAAGATGTAGGATTTTTATATGATGGAGTATTCTCAGCTATAAAAATGGTAAACTCAAGGCTTTTATAGACAACTAGAAACTACATTTATAAGTGAAATAATAATTGCTTCTCAGCCTTTTGGCTAAGATCAAGTATAAGTGAAATAGATCAGAACTGCACGTGTAAACATATTGTCTTGCCAGTGTAAGAACCTGAAAGAGCCAATAAAATCTTCTAAAAGTGCAGTAGATACTGTGAAAAAAAAAAGAAACTATTCAAAGGGAAGGAACAACTGGAAAGAAAGAGAGGAGAAAAGGAAAGAAAGCAGGAGAAAAAAAAAATATATATATACACACACACACAGATTGGCTTGCAAATATACTGCTGATTTCTCCTGGCCTATTGAAAGCAACAGTTAATGCTTAATTTTTTTCTTCTTTTGAATTTTTTGACCAACTTTGCATGCTTATGTCTGGTAGTCTGAACAACTAATATAAGACAACAACATGCAACGTAACAACCCTTGTTGAATCCCTGTCGTTCTGTTTGGTGAGATGCTGTATTATTTCTAATGGTTTTTAAAACTAGTTTTTATTCTCTTTAAAAGGCAGGTGGAGAAAGTGCAAGCTGGTCGAGGCCACATCTGTAAGATCTCTGAGGTCACTCACTGGCAGTGAGCATGTATCTTTTCCATTGATCGTAGGACTGTGAATCTCTTCATCCTACAAGGCAAGAGGAAGACTTCCGGCCGTCTGTTGGCCGTCCTGCCCTTGGGGCTTTCCTGAACCTCGCCATAACGTTGGACCCGCTACACCTAGCCCAAGTCGCTGGACCACTCCTATGAGAAACGTTGAGGAAATCTTAACTGATGTTCATGAAAGTCTCTGAACTTCCTCTAAAAACAATAGTGTCCAAGCTAGATGAGTATTTTTCTGTCCACCTCTTTAATTATCATGCTAAGTCCAAAAATGCAACTTGAGAATCCTTAAGTTTTAGTATCCCATTGTTTTCAGCACCCAAGAGCAAACCACACAGCAAACCACCCAAGAGCTTACTCGCACAGGTCATGAGTAAGCATAGGCTTACTCAAAATTTTAAGTCATTCTGTGTTTGAAGTGAATCCCTGGATATTCCTCATTAAAGCTGATCTATTTCTTTTATTCTCTTGCCCTCAACAAATTTTTATAAAATAAAATGCATGTTTAATGCAAAAGAAAAATCTTGGGAGGGACAGGACTATGAGTTGGTTATTTTGAGAAATTGTGTTTGGTTTGGATTTTACTTAGCGTGGTGTTTTGTGTGGCTTTTGTTTGATTTGACCAATATTAGTGCACAATAAGCAAAGCTATATAATAGCTATATATATATATATATATATCATAATTTGAGTATAAGAATATGAGTCCAAGCCAGGCGTGGTGGCGCACACCTGTAATCCCACCACTCAGGAGGCTGAGGCAGGAGGATCGGTGAGAGTTTGAGACCAGCCTGAGCTACAAAACTGAGCTCAAGGCCAGCCTGAACTGTACAGTGAGACCCTGTCTCAAAAAGAAAAAAAAAAAAAAAGAATATGAGTCCAAGAGCACTTCTCAGCTAAGATTAACTAAGAAATAAAAATAAGTTAAATTTTTTTTGAACGCACTGCGATGCTCATCTTATCATCAGTGATAAAATTTCAGCCCACACAAACAGAAAAAAATCATTCCTCTTATCTAGAGGTCTGGGTGCACTGGATGGCAGAAAAGCAAAATCTTCCTTTCCGGTCAGGTGCCTGACGTGCCTGGCACTGAGGGTCTCTGGCAAAACGCCTGCTGCAGTTTGTCTGGTAGCTGGTTCTTCTCTAGTTCATCCCCAGAAGCTAAGCAGTGGAAATGGGGCAGGGACCTCGCAAGTTCTGACTCTCACGTGGCCAGACTCCCACCGTCCGTCTCTCTCTGGCGCGCCAGAGTGGGCAGCTCTGTTGCAGTCTTAGTGATGACAGAAAGAGGGCGACTGTACCTGGCCCTCTGCTAGGTGTGGCACGTCCACACTCAGCCCGGGGTGCGTGTTACCTTCACTCCGCAGTTAGAAGCTTGTGGTCCACAGAGTTCGAGGTCACAGGTGGCTGAAAGCATCTGAGTGCCCAGCTGTCATCTGAGCTCTGTGCCACTCAAGGAAAGTCATGGAAGGAGAAGACCAAGCGGGGAGGGGCTGTGAGAGACCCATAGAGCAGAAGCACAGCATGGGGATTCCTGGCCACAGAGCCAAGGCGAGTCTGACCCACCTCAGCATATGTCTGGGTTCCAGGACTTCCTTTGCCTCTGGGTCTCCTCATAAATCTACTTCTCTGTGAATGACTAACTGTTTTGGTCATGAATTTTTGTGTTTTGTTGTTGTTGTAGTCACGAGTGATAAAAACTCAAGCTATGTAAGGAAAAGGGACCGGAAGGGCAGCTGTGCCACACGGCTCCTGAGCAACCAGGACACCAGCCTTCCCTCTTCACTCTCTGTTTATGCTCACCCTGGCCACATCCAGTTATGGTCAGGGGAGCAGGGCATCCAGCACCATTCTAGAAGCTTCCCAGAAGGGACAGTGTGGGCTAACAGAGTCTCAGCATTCCACTGCACCCGACCTCTCCAACCTCAGGTCTTCCTTCTACGCCTGGTCTACACCTCTCCAGAATGTGGTCCCTCCTCCACTCTGGGGCTCAGCTCTGATGACTTCCAAGAGGCTGATAGCTCAGCCAGACCTCTCGTCAGAGCTAACATGCAGGGCCACTGCCTGCCCACCTTGGCCAGCTGCATCGACCTACTCCCAAGTACTGTGGCTAAGACCCAGGCTGAAATTTTATTTCCATGGTAACAGTGTTAAGGGATGGGAGGCCACTAAGAGATAATTATGTCAGAGGGGCTCCACTCACGTAAATGGATCAGCACCTTTCTTGAGAGATGGTTGAATGCTTGAGAAGGAATTGCTTCTCTCAGTAGTAGGTTGGGTCTTCCTCCATTAAAAGGTGGAGGGCAGGTTGTTATAAAACAAGGTCACTCTTGGCATTTTCCTTCTCCACACAAGTTCCAATGCCCTCTGGCTTATGCTCCTGCCATAGGATGCCCTTTGCCAGGCGATTATGATGCAGCATGAAGCCTTCTCCCAGTCCATCTTCCCCAGCTTGGACACTTCAGCCTCTAACAGCACAGGCCAAAGCAAATCTCTTTTCCTTAAACAGTACTTGACCCCAGGTATTTAGTTAGAACAGCACATAAGTCACTGACTACAACTGCAAAAGGCAAATGTGGAGATGAGGGCCACGGCTGTGACTCAGTATGGATTTTTCCAACTTTTGACCCCTCAGTGAGACAGCTCAGAGAAAGACATTAAGGCCCAGAAAGATAAGACAGATTCCCCAGCATCACGGTAGTGAGGGGCAGAGATGAGCTTCAAATTCAACAGCAGACACTGGGCAGCTTCTCTGAGACAAGATTTCTTCGAGACTTCTAATGAGAAAAGCATTGAAGATAACTTATCTGGGTTAGGAAGAGGTTTTGAAACGCCTAGCCTTGACATTCTCTCTCTCTGGTACCAGGGATGGAACACAAGATCTTACACTTGCCAGGAAAGTACTGACTATACTGAGCTATCTCTCCAGCCTTCGATATTTTATTTTCATAAAACAGGGATATTACTTCGTGCTGACAGGTAGAATGATATTTATTCATAGATATACTTTAAAAAAAAAAAAAAAACTTTATTTAATGGCGTGCTCAGCTTGCCCTGAGGGTGGGGCTGGTGCAGCATGTGGGTCTGGGGGGTCGAACCACGGTCCCTGAGGTTGCCTAAGCTTTCCTAAGCAGGCGCTTTAGACCGCTGAGCTATCTCGCTGGCCTCTATTTATTTACATTTTAAAAACAGAGATACTTTCTGCACTCCTAAAAAAAAGACATCACCAACGGAGCGGCCAAGCATCCATCTCCCTGCAGTTCTCATTTGGGCCAGCAGATGGGGCACGGTGTCTCTTTGTGCAAGGTGGATGACATCTGCACAACCGCTAAACCAGGTGAAAAAGGGCCTGGCCAGCCCGACGTTGCTGAACAAGGTGCTGGGGAATGAGAAAAGGAAAGAATCCTTGGGTAAAAACCAACCTGATCCACCAATAACAAGGATCAGAGGATGTGAGAACTGGCAAGTGGGAGCCCAGACGCAAGACAGCGTCTTTGATCCCAGCTCAGGACCCAGCAACAGCGCTAAGCGTGCGAGCCCTTTCCAAGTCCCCGCCGCGCCGCGGTGCGGCCAGGGGGCGCTGTTCAGGCTTCGAGCAGAGTAGCCCCACTGCGTGGATACGGCCGGGAAGGCGGGCAGGAGCGACCCCACAAGCCAGGGACAGAGCCCTGCAGGCTGCCAGCACGCCAGTATCGGCTTCTGTCCTCTACTACTACGCCCAGATTGCTCTGGGCTCCCTCAAGGAGCGAGCAGGTGACAGCTCATTCTGCATCTGTCAAAACAGCTGCTCCCTTCAACAAAGAAGGAATTTCTAACATCCTCCTCGGTGCTTATGTTCTAGATCACGGGGCAAAAATATCAGCCTTTCTTGTTATACACACACACACATACACACACACACAGGCCTCTAAATCAAAATTCAATGTGACACCACCAAGAGTGAAGTGTGCTACATAGACATTTCAAAGCACAGTACGAAAGTTGTATTGCAGACAGCAACAAAGGACTCCGTTTTCTGAAGGAATTACGTCGCTCAGCTGAAGATGACAGGAGTGCAGCGCTTGGTCGGGTTAGCAGAAGTGGGGATGGATACCCGATGGCTAAACACGCAACTCAGATTGGTAAATGTGTGTTTCAACGCAGTTTGTTTTCAGACTACATGTAGGCTAGGTGTGTTGGCAACTCTCTCTTTGCTGGAACAGAATATGAGGCACAGCTAAAAGGAATATTTTCACTCATAGTTTTAATTCATAATCAGCAAACAGGAAAGGTTCAGGGCTGAGGACTATGGTAGGGAGAAACATGTGAACATAAGACAGCCAGAAAGCAGAGAGAGAAAGGGGGACAGAGAAAGAGAGAGACAGAGACAGAGATACAGAGACAGAGAGACACAGAGACAGAGACACAAAGAGAGAGAGACAGAGATACAAAGACACAGAGAGATAGAAAAACAGAGATGCACAGAGAGGGAAAGACAGACACAGAGAGGGGCAGACAGACAGACAGATACACAGAGATAGAAACAGATACAAAGACACAGACACATAGACAGAGACAGAGAGAAAGATAGAAACAGTGACAGAGGAGTGGGGGACAGGAATGTACCCTTCACATCATGCCCCAATAACCCGTCTCTTCCCCTCCTAAACACAAATCAACTGCAGAGCTCCTCACTGCTTGAGTCCATTGATGAGTACAGTGCCCCAGCAGCCACACTCCAGACTTTTGGGGGTCATTTTAGGTTGACAGCATGACACTGGAGTTGAACACACACACAAATATTGCAGATAATAAGAGCCAGGTTTTCTTACCATATGAGGAAAAAATATAAATAAGGAAAGCAAGAAGGTTAAAAAGAATTCCAAGAAATGAGAATGGAGTCAGAGGTATCAGTGTGGCTCAGGCTTTTAGATATAGAAACACTAACTGTGTGTGTGTGTGTGTGTGTGTGTGTGCTTGTGCGTGTGTGAACACAGGAGGGTAGAACCTATGACCTGTATCAATGAGAGCATCTCTTTGACATTTATGCATCATTCTCTAATAAAGACAATGGATTTGTTGTTGATTCCAGGGTGGTGGCAAGGAACACATTTAAAAAAAGCTGAGCCTGGAGTACCTCGAGGTGCCAGAACATAATAAATAATAAGGGAAAAGGGAATAAGAGAAGAATGGAGTGACATCAAAGCCCAAAGGTAGGGACCTCAAAGAGCTCCTGTCACTGTAATACTGCACTCAAGGTCCACCAGTAGCAGCTGATGCAGCAGGCTGAACTATCTAATGGAAAGATACGCTACTATCAAAGTCCTAACTCCTAGGACCTATGAATGTGACCCTATTGGAAAATGGAAGTTACCATGGATGACAATGGACCGAGTCCAACAATGAGTGCCCTTATATGGACAGGAGAGGACAGGCATACCACAGGGAGGCGGCCATGTTTAGACAGGTATGCGTCTGGGGACCAAGGAGCTGAAATCTAGTGAATGCCACGCTCTCCCCACAGCACTTCCAGAAATCGGGAGGAGGCTTGGACTAGACCTCCCTCAGAGATTTCGGAAGGAGCCCACCCGGAGCTGGGTGTGGTGGTGCACTCCTGTAATCAAAGCACTTGGGAGGCTGAGGCAGGAGGATCGGGGTGAGTTTGAGACCAGCCTTGGCTATAAAAGTGAGCTCAAAGCCAGTCTGAACTGCATAGTGAAACCCTGTCTCAAAAAAGACAAAAAAAAAAAAAAAAAAAAAAAAAAAAGAAGAAGGGGCCCACCCTGGAGCACTGCATTCCAGGCACTGGCATCTTAGAATTGTGAAGAAAGCCGGGAGTGGTGGTGCATGCCTGTAATCCCTGCACTTGGGAGGCTGAGGCAGGAGGATCAGTGCAAGTTTGAGACCAGCCTGGGCTACAAAAGTGAGCTCAAAGCCAGTCTGAACTGCATACTGAAACCCTGTCTCAAAAAAGACCAAAATAAAATAAAATAAAATAAAATAAAATAAAATAAAATAAAATAAAAACAGAATTGTGAAGGAACGAGCGATTGTTCTGCATCATCCAGTGTTGGGTAGTTTGTTCATGAAAGCCCTAGGAAAATCAAGAGACAGTGAATTTTGTGGCTGGATGCTTAAGTGCAGAAAGGATTATTTGTCTAATCTCAAAGTTTCTCCTCTCAAATATTGTCTAATTACAAAGGGGAAAAATAATAAATTTACCAAAGTGACACCTGCTAGACATCACTAGGTGATACACATCACCATCAAGTGGCACTGACAAGACACAATGGGAAGAGCGCAGCACCCTGTTGTACACCTTCCATTGTGCAACTTTAGTCCATCACAAAAAAAAGAAAAAAAAAAGAAGAAAACTGTTATGATTTGTATCTAGCTGTACTCCCAAAGCCTCATGCAGTCATGACATGGGCTCTGGAGTGTGTGATTGACTCTTGATCCAATTGACTCTTGATTGCAGGTGTGAGTGCTACACCCTGGCCCTGGGGTAGGTAATCTGCATTACAGTATAAGGAGGGGAGAGAGGCTAGCTAGCTGCCTCAACGGCTGACCCTCTCTTTGCTCCCTTGCTCTTTGCCACCATGAAGGGTTGGTGTGTGCCCTGTGCCACTCTGCCTTGGAGACAGCTGAACATAGGCTGAAATCTTCACTAACTGTGAGCTAAATCAACTTTTCCTTCCTTTACTTTGGGTGTCAGGTATTTGTCCCAGCAACGAGTGAAGAGTAACAGACAGAATTTGGTACCAGAGTGGGGTCTTGGCTGTAGATATATCTGACCATATGGATTATGGGAAGAGATAAAAAAGATTCAGAGATGTAGCCTACAAGAGAAGTGCTGGAACAGCTTCAGCTGTTCAGTATGGGAGATGCTGGTCAGTGCTCAGAAGACCAGAAGCCTGATGGAAAGCCTGCCTGTAAAAACAAGGCTGAGAGGTTTCTGCTGGCAATGGCTGCAATGGTTGTTGGACTCTGGATGATTTGTCTAATGGCTTGGAGAAAGTTTGTCTGCATTTTGTGACAGATGTTTCCAGGTGTTGGTACAGCAGAGAAATTGGCAGAAAGGAAAACGTAAAGAGGTTTTATTTTCTTTGAGGACATGGAAGAGAATGTGGAGAAGGATGAGGAATTTTATCTCTGGATTAGACAAGAGGGAGGCTGAGGCTTTTATGGCCTTTTGCCAGGGTGGAGTTTGGAGGGGATGTTTAGATATACCTGAGGGAGCTGACTGGGGTCTTCCCTGAGAGGCAGGAAGGGTGAAAATAAATTATGTCCTGGGCTGTGTTGAAGAAGTGGGGAGGTGGCCTTTTTAAGGGCGTCGGCATATTAGATGACCACCATCATGATTTTAGCAATTCACAGTACGGCCAGAACCTATCATTTTGTTCACATCCAGAGACTTTGCCTAAGATTGAGATGAAAGGCAGCAAAAGAAATTCCAATGCAGTCAAATGTTGATGTAGTAGCATGGATATTGTTGGGGGCCTTTAGTCAGATTTATGCTGAAAATCAAGAGCAAGGAGCCCAGCAGAATGATTTAAAATGTTGTGCATTTTGTCAGAAAGGATGCTCCAATAAAGCTGTGGAATGGAAAGACAGAGCTGAAAGGATCTCCATCGCCAGGAAGAAACAAGAGCATGGAAAGGATGGCCTGAGGGCATCACTGAAGGCAGAAGGTCTCCATCCTTTGCAGCCTCAGAATTGCAGGGGTGAGAGACTTTGCCTTGAGGGGAAAGACACAGAGCCCTGTGCTCCAGAATGGCAGTTGGCAAACCAGGTTCCAGAATGGCCCTGGCATGGAGAATTTGTTCCTGGGAATAAGGGTCAGAGTGCTCAGCGATCCATGCACTTGACCTCTATGGCCAAGAGAGAAAGCAGCCTGGCTACTGCTCCAGCTGGCAGCAGACATTGGCATCATCCATGTGGCATTGGTTTTCAGCGCATGAAAAATGCAGGAATTCTGAGGTTAAGAAGGCTTCCACCTAGATTTCAGAAGGCCTGGAAGGCCAGGCAGTATTCCTCTGAGAGGGCAGTGTGTAAAGTTGTGAGAATCCTATTCAGTGGAAACCCCAAAAGTTTGGGAAGGACAAACATGGATCAGCTAAGGGAAACTGCAAGGAGGGAGCAAAGCTGGCCTAAGAGAGATGCTATGGTAACTACCACCAAAAGTATTGTAGAGCAGGTTCACATGGAGCTCACAGTTTGCCACAGATTGCTTCAGGTGTTCTAAATGGAACTACAGAACTTAAGTGTTTGACTTTCTGGATTTGGGACTTGCTTTGATCCTAATGTCTGGTATCTTGCTGTGTGTACCTTTTGGAATAATAATGAATGTCTTGTGCCACTGAGTGTTGGAAGTATTTTAACTTCCATTTGTACAGGAATTCACAGCTAAGAATTTGCCTTAGATCTTGGAGAAGACTTGGGAGTTGGACTTTTCAGCAATGCTGAAACTGGAGGACTGTGGCAACTCTTATAGACCAAGATGCCTTTTGCGTGAAGAAATGTGCATGAGTCTTTGAGGGTCCAGGGGCAGAATGTTATGAATTGTGTCTAGCTGCCTCACCAAAGCCTTGGGCAGTTGTGGGACAGCTTCTTGAGTTTCTATTAACTCCTGATTCCATGATGGGATTGGTGTGAGAACTACACACTGGCCCTGGGGTGGGTAATCTGCATTATAATGTAAGGAAGGGAAAGAGGCTGGGTAGCTGCCAACCCCGCTTCCCCTCTTTGTTCCTTGCTCTTTGCCACCACCATGAAGGGTGGTTCTCTGTCGTGTGCCACTCTGCCTTGGAGCCAGCAGCATGTGGACTGAAACCTCCACTAACTGTGAGGTAAATAAACCTTCCTTCCCTAACTCTGGGTGTTGGGTATTTTGTCCCAGCCACAAGAGTAACCAAGATAGAAACCAAAGCTTGTCCAGTGCATTTCACAAAAGAACTGAACCATGTGCCACCAAGGGTCAAGGCCATGAAACATAAGAGCAGTCCTGGCAATACTCAAAGACCCCAGGAGCCTGAGAACACCCAACAATCCAGGGAAGTGGGGGTCCTGGAATCAACAAGAGGTGTTAGGACAAGTGGTGAGATCTGAAGCACCTATTCTTTTAGTTAATAGTGTTGAAGCAATGTTCCAATTCTAGTAATATTTGCTGCCCAAGTGAGCACTAAACCAATGTTAATTTCTTAGTTTTAATCAATTGCTCTATGGTGATGTAAAACATTAGCATAAAGGAGAATAAAGTAAAGGGCATACATGAAGTGTTACTTTTGCAACTCTTCTCTCTGACCAAAATTGTCTCCATGTTTTAAAAAATAAGCATGAGGGACAGAGAGAAAAATCCAATGAATATAAGTCAAATGGTGACTTCCTAAATCAAGACAGAAGAAATCAGGCCCTGAAAGATTATGCTCCATCCTGGTATTTTTGGCACACAAAATACCAACAAATGAAGCATTCAAAACAACCCACTGAGTTTAAGGGGTTTTTTTTTATTTTTATTTTTAACTCTGCTTTGGTAGTACAAAAGTTGTAAAAGTACAAACCAGACAGTTAAAAATACATTTAACATTCAAAACACTGAAAATTTTCCTTTACAAATTTTTACATCAAGGTGGTAGCCAACACATTTATTACCCCCAGAAAGCTGTATCCGTCCTTAGTGTTTTGTATAGTGAGTTCACTACAGATCCCCACTCCTTTTGAGGAGGAGGAGGAGGAGGAAGAACACGCAAGCTGTAAACATCAGTTGCTTTGGGAACCAGTAAAAAAAGATGATGTGTTGAAAATATTGAACGCTTAACTTTTGGCATATTGGGAATCCAGCCAGACCCAAACTGCTCAACTATGAGAAACTACTTAAAATGTACCCTCCGTATAAATACAATTTTAAATATTTTTGAGTATTCACTTGGCAGCTTATTGCTATAAAAAGTGCTCTGACTTGAATAAAATTTAAAAAATAACTAAAGCTGAAGAGTATCTTACATTTTATTATTCAACATTTAGAGGGCAGAGTATATGAATATCTTAAGCAAAAAATTATGGGTCTTTTGTTTTTAAAGACAAACAACAGGCCTAGATGGCAATGCATTATTTACGCAATGTGCATCCCTAAGGTCCCTAGCCTGGTACTTTCTCAGCTGCAGTGAAACTGGCTCCCACGCTGCCTTCTGCCACAGAAATGAAGCTACACTGTTTATCAGTGGCTGGCACAAAGTCACGTGGGCCCCAATCTACCATCCACTGAAAAGGTTATAGTTTTAGTTTATGCTAGAAACAAGAGTCAAAAACATGTATGTATAGTAAAAACTTTGAAATATATTTTTATGGAAATAATTTTTTTTCAGGAGCCAAATAAGAAAGGTGCTTTTTTCTCTGTGAAATAAAATTAGTACCCAAGGCACGCTACCAATACTGACAAGGAGGCAGCAGACTAAGCTCAGAGATTCCCTGACCCCTAGCCCCAGATTGGTCAAAAATACTGTCTTTTGCCTCTGTGTCCTTGCAGGTCTTCTATAAAGTGTAAAGCTGGAGACAGAGAGTTATGGAAAGGAAGGGATGGAGATAGAGACAGAGAAACACACAGAGACAGAGACACAGAGAGACAGCAAGAGGATGAGCATTTCCAGGCCTATATTGAAAGAAGCCATTGTCTTAGATACCGAGCATCAGTCAGGAGATGAACAGCAGCAGCACAAAGAGAACACACAGAGGTCGCACAGGCACGTGGCATGAGACGTAAGGCTATCTTGCTGTGAGCTCTGTCATAATGTATTTTTATGAATTGAAGCCATTTTACCCCTTTATTCCAAGGAGTAGAAAAGCAATTGATCAGCTCAAATTGAAACAAACAAACAACAACAACAACAACAACAACAAAAAAAAGTCCCTCAATATTGTGTAAATACCCAAGGAGCAGCATGGTGTTAGCAGGAGTGAACACTGAGTTCTTGGTTGAGGGACCTTCAGGCTAGCCTCTGGCCCCATCTGACTCCACGACTTTTGAGGGGTTGATTTCTCAACACTAGATTAAATAATTTTCAGGGACCTTTTGCCACAAAAGATTTGCCTTTTGTAACAACAAAACTACATGTGAAGATCACCTTACCATAAATATAAAAATGGGGTGTAAGGCCTGGGGTAAGGGCAATGAGTGCATACGTGCATGCGCGCACGCGCGCGTGCACGCGCGCGCGCACACACACACGCACACACGCACGCACCATAAGCTTAGGCCGTACACAGACAGTTCCACTTACATTACAGAGTGGTCCTGAAGGGAGAACCCCATGGTGGACACCAAGAACAGGGGTGGGCACCTGGGAAGAGTGGGACTCGGGGTAGTTCACAAGATAAAGAATGAATTCTTTCCTTTTCTAGAAATGTAATAAACTTTTCACACAACTTTTTAAAACTAAAACTTTTTTCAAAGCAAACAGTTTCGTATCCAGTGCAGCAACATTCCCTTTTAGGCTGTATCCGCATGCTCTCCGGCATCACGAAAGGAACTATAAAATATATAAAAATATTCCTTAGACAACTTCATGTCTTGTAAGTTCTCAGTCTCTTAGAACTCTTCCAATAAGGTCCCCACTGTAAGAGAAAACAAACAAAAAAAGGTGAAGCTTTAACAAGGGGAAAACATTACTTATTGATCCACTTGAATATTTAACCAAGACCCACCTGGCCCCTATCCCACCCCAGCCTGCCTCATCCCTTCTCCCATGATGCACTTCTAGAATTCATTCAGTGGAAATTTAAGTAACACAATTCCAAAAGGACCTCATTATCAAAGCCAGAGTAACAAACAAACAAAAGAGTTTGAGAACCACAGGAAATTTGGAGCATCTATAGTGCTTCTAAGGTAGCTTCTGAGGTGACATGTGCTTCTCAGGTGGCTTCTAAGGTGACAAATGCTTCTAAGGTGACATGTGCTTCTTAGGTGGTGGTGGCCATTCTGAGTCCTGCACCATTTCTCCGGAGCAACATGACCTTGAACTCCTCTGCTACCTCCTGTCACATCGTGAGCTCCAGAGCAATGATCTCAGGCACAAGGAGCCTTGAATGTGCCAGGGAGGATGTCTTTCCAAAGTCATACCAAATGGCACCAACCTCAGGTCTCTACTGAGCACCATGCTTGGGTCTTGGTTGGGCTTCATGGGGAAAGAGAGCAAGGGTACAGTGTTCCATGTGCGGTCCTCCTCGTCTTCTGAAGACTTCTGCAGTGCAGGGATTGAACGCACAGCAGGAAGCACTCTACAGCTTTCTCTGCACTCAGCTCTCCCTCCACCTGGGGGATTTGGTGTGACGTTGCTAGGTCTTTCTGACAACTGGCCCTTATTATGTCCACATTTACACTGTCTTACTTTCTACTCATTGCTTGGACAAATGCCCGACACTCAAAATGAAGGAAGGAAAGGTTTATTTATTTATTTTTTAAATTTTATTTATTATTTTTATTCTTGTTTCAGAATCTTTATTTGTTTATTCACTCATTTTTATGGCTGGCTCAGCCTGCCCCGAGGGCAGGGCTGGCACAGCATGTGGTGCCGGGGATCAAACCACGGTCTCTGAAGCCACCCAAGCTTCCCAAAGCAGGCGCTTTAGACCACTGAGCCATCCCGCCGGGCCCAAGGAAAGGTTTATTTAGCTCACAGTCACTGGAGGTTTCAGTCTATACTCGGCTGGATCCAAGGCAGACTGGTACATGGCAGAGAGCAGCAGTTCATGGTGGTGGGACAGCAATGAAATGGTGACAGAAGCAATCAACAAACCAGGGGAACAGAGAGCAACAGCAAGCATCTGTCTCTCTGTCCCTCGCTATATTACATTCACGCTCTCTGCCTCAGCCTATCTGCCTTAGGCCACACCCATAATCCCAGAAGTACTCAGACCCATAATCCCATCAGTACTAAAACACATAATCCCAGTGGATCATGAGTCTAGTCTCAAACTCTAGAAGTCCCTGCCTCATGATTGCATGAGACTTTGGTGGAACAACTTGATATAAATCATAATACACTGCATGAAAAAGGAAAGCTGCCAACCTTGTAGTTCGCGCATCAAGGGAATTTTTATAAACAACTCACCTAGTTGTTAGCTTTGTACCCTTTTACTCCAGTGAAGATTGGGAAAGACCAAAATTATCGAATCAACATTGTCTTCCAAAATACATGCAGGGGAACCTACACAAGCCTGAGCAATAAACACCATGGGACCTCTATGCCACCTGTGCCTGTAAAGGCCAAGTGGCACTGAAGTGAAAAGAGCCTGCAAACGTGAAGAAGTATACAGAAGCCAGCAGAGAGCTCATAAGACTGTGCTAGTTCCCTGTGTTACGCCTCAACCTTCAAGATAAGCACTCTAACGCCATCCATATTATCCTTTGCTGTCTGTCATTCATAATATTCATAGTGATCTGTAGGAATGATGACAGAAATTAGAGACAGAGAAAAACTGATTTTCCAAAAAAGATGAGTTAAAGGATCATGATTCCCTTAGCTAAAAATGGAAATGAAAAACTCCCCCCCACCCCCGCAATGGCACAAGTCAAGTCCTTAGTTATAAACATAATCCCTATGCCACATTTTCCCAACCTGACATGATGACTGTAAATGTGTACCGCCTCGCTTACCACAATGAAATGTGAGACTGCTTTCAGGAAGGAACCAATAAACATGAAAATACCAATCAGGAAAGGCTAAAAGGGCTAAAGATAAAGAAATATAAAAATGATTATGAGATTTAAAAAAAGTAAAAAACAAACAAATAAGCGAATGTTCCAGGAAAGCATGTTATGTTATGTTACATTACGTTACGTTATGTTATGTTATTTTGGGCTTTTTGAGACAAGGTCTCGCTATGCAGTTCAGGCTGGCCTTGAATTCACTTCTGTAGCCCAGGCTGGTCTCAAACTCACACCAATCCTTCTGCCTCAGCCTCCCAAGTGCTGAGGTTACAGGTGTCTGCCACCATGCCCGGCTCATAAACAAGGCTATTAAGTAGAAACTAGGTATTCTGCTTCTCTTGCCTCCTTCTATGCTCCTATACAACTTGGTATTTTTGTACTAAGAAAAGCAGCAAGGGGCGTCAGGCCTGGGTGTAGCGTCTCACCACTGTAAGACTTTTAAGATCCTATTTAAAGTAACACAGAAGTGCTTAGATTTTTGTACCAGAAAAATGGGGTAGCTACTGATGTTACATGACCCTATGACACAGAAGCTTCTGAAACAGTTCACAGGACGAGCTGCTGATGGGAGATAGATGCTGCTGCTCAGAAGGCCAGGACGCTGACAGAAAGGCAGATGTAAGGGCAGGCTCTAGAGACCTCAGCTGGGAAGAAAGGCTTCGTCGGGAGCTGGATTGTAGCTCATGTGTGGTGCACCCTAGCAGAAAATGTTCCCACACTGTGCTCGTCTTCTGAGACTTTGGGAGAGACTGAGGTTAAGGGTATAAGACTAATCTGGATATTTCAAGGCAGCTGAACACTCAGCTTGTAGCAGGGTTACGGCTGGCTGTTGCAGCAAGAATCAGGAGCAAAAGCCCATTTGAAAAGTTTTTTGTTTTTCCAGAAAGGAATCATCCACAAAGAGGGAGGAGAGGAAAGGCTGACTGCTGAAAGGATTGAAATTAAAAAGAAGCCACATACATACAACAGAACAATAGGAAAGATGGCTGCAGAGCGCTGCAGGAACAGCAAGACCCATCCTTCACAGCCTGAGCTCAAAGGGGAAAGACTTTGGTTACAGGAGAAAGCCCCAAAACACCCTCCCTGCTCAAGAACAGCAGTCTAGAGAATCGAACCCTGGGATAGGCTCACACTAACAGGGACTGACCTTTACAGAGACTTTCTAAGAGCCAGGCACTGAAAAGTTAAGTTCTCCAGGTGCACTAACCCAGCTATTCCAAGGAGACTATGAGTCAGCAACAATCCCCTTTGTCACGGGAAGAACACAGGTTTACAGGTCCAATATCTTGCTATAGCCACACAACTAAAATGGAAAAGCAGGAAGTTCACCTCAGGAGATCAGACCCGGAAGTTCATATCATCAGCCCACACCAAAACACACCTGATGACCACAGCAACACCTGCACACCACTGAGATCTAGTACTCCCGCTTCTCCCTGTCTACATGGTGGGGGTTGGGGGCAACAAAATAGGAGGGAATTGGAATTGCTGACAGGCCCTCCCCAGGGTGTGTCTTGTGGTTATGTGAAAGCTAGATGATGCTAATAACCTGGACTCTACTGCTGAGAAGATTAAAAATACACCTAGAGAGCTGAGAGTGTGGCTCGGTGGTAGTGTTTTGATCTGATTAAAAGTCACAGGCCATAGAACTGTTATTAATTAACGCTTAACTGTTACTAATTAACCACAGGGCTGTTAATTTGCTATAACGTTTTTCAATTTAAATATGTGGGAAAGTTATTGAGAGAAAGAGTTAAGATTATAATGTCAACATTAACACTGAAATCTTGGAGTTATGTGTACATATTAATAATCATTCCTTTGAGTATCAAACTTCTTTGTTAGAGGGCTTTCTCATCCCTGTCCCTATGGAACAGAATGTTGCTACATGCCCATGGGTCACCATGGCTGTTATATGACACCAGTCTGGCAGCTGTTCAGCCTGTACAGACTGGCACCTTCAAAGGCAGAGGTTAGTGGGAATATAGTAGAGTGCACTTTTTACTTAAGACACTTAATAATGTTAGCAGTACTCAAAATCTTAAGGTACAAATTAAGAAAAGGAAAAATCCTGGTTGTAACCATGAATTTCATTTTTGTCTTAGTTTCAGGCAACCAAGTCCCAGAAAACACTGCTTTTCCTGTACCCTGAGCCCTTTCAAGGTCATCCTAAGATTCTCCCAGGTCTTCTTTGAGTCCCCACTCCTGCAGATAGGCCCTGGGTCCAAGAGCAAATGCTGCAGGCACTCCTTCCTATCTTCTGAAAGGGCTAGCAGCAGCAAGGGAGCACTGATCCACGTTTCAGTACATTCTTTGCATAGAATAAAGCTGTGGAAGAAAATCTTAGAACATGATCCCTGATGACAGTGACATATACTTCTAGCTTCCCAACCCACCAACTCCCAGATCATAGCCATAAATGTACAGGAGCTATTCTCAACAGTGCAGGACAAATAAGGCAGGTAACTTTTTAAATATGTCTAGCATTTCCACTAATGATGCATGAGTTATTATGGTAGAATAAAACCTGGTTCCACATCAAGAATCTGTGAGTAAAAATTCAACAACTAGAAAATCAAGAACCGAAAAGTCATGGCCTTCCACAGAAGAAAGAGGTGGTAGGAGTCTGTACCCCCACTGTGGAAGGCAAAGGCAAGAGACGCTGTCTACACAGGATGATGCTTCTTGAGTTTGTATACACATGGTGCAATTCTGACAGGATACAGAGAAGATCTTAACTATGGGCCCATTTTTGGAAAGGGACAGGAGATAATTTTGACAGTAGGGGTGCAGGTGGAATCAAAATTTACTTCCTTTTTTAAGTTTTTTACCCTAAAGATTTTTTTGCTATTTGGATATTTTCTTGTGTATATGCTTTTCTTTTTCTTTTTTTTTTTTTTTTTTTTTTTTTTTTTTTTTTTTTTTTTTTTTTTTTTTTTTTTTTTTTTTTTTTTTTTTTTTTTTTTTTTTTTTTTTTTTGTCTTTTTGTCTTTTTGAGACAGGGTCTCACTGTACAGTTCAGGCTGGCCTTGAGCTCAGTTTTGTAGCCCAGGCTGGTCTCGAACTCTCACCGATCCTCCCGCCTCAGCCTCCCAAGTGCTGGGATTACGGTGTGCGCCACCACGCCCGGCTTGTATATGCTTTAAAACTTAAAAAAAAAGAAATCCCTGCAATGAGCAGGCTGAGGGAGTATATGGGAGAATTGGGAGTTTGAGGTCAACGTGGGCTAATCATAAATTGAGCTTTGTCATTAATGATCAGCATGACCTTGGACCACATAGGAAACTCATAAGGGCTCAGCCTGTAACTCAGAAACCTGTAGGCACAGGAGAGAAAAGCCCCCTGCACTGTGACAGCCTGGCCTCTGTGACCGTCCATAGGCCTTCCACCCTGCTGCCTCCCCAAGGCCAGGCAGAGTGCCTGGCACATAGTAGGGGCTCAATAAACGCTTTTGAAAGATTCAATGGGATCTTAATTGAACTAAACTGGCAGTCAAACTTCCTTTGAGATCTAAATGTCTACGACCACAGCCTACCTGAGTGAAGACCGGATGGGCATACTTGACCCTGGAAAAGCCAAATGGTGTGGGGTGATCTACAGGTGTTCAAGGCAGCCCCTCTGCAGTGAAGGCCAGCAAGGGAGAAAGGTGTGCATGCTTATCTCCTCCCCAGGGAGAGTGGAGCTCCGTGGTCCTACAGAGCTGCAGAGGGCAGTAGCCTGCCACTGCTCAGTTCCAGAAATCAGGGAACAGGGCCCGGTGGGATGGCTCAGTGGTCTAAAGCGCCTGATTGGGAAAGCTTGGGTGCTCTAGGGACCGCGGTTCAATCCCCGGCACCACATGCTGCGCCAGCCCTGCACTCAGGGCAGGCTGAGCTGGCCATAAAAATGAGTGAATAAACAAACAAAGGTTCTGAAACAAGAATAAATAAATAAATAAAGAAAGAAAGAAAGAAAGAAAGAGTTTAAAAAAAATTTTTAATTAAAAAAAAAAAAAAGAAATCAGGGAACATCAATCCCTCTGAGACTAGCTCTTTGCTGTAAAATGGGGCCAATATTATCCACAAGCCCTGAAAAGCTTTCAATTCCTACCCCGCGTACCCTTTCACTCCATTTTGCTGTCTTTCTGTTATGGTTTATGTCTACTTGTCCCTGCAAAGCCTCATGCAATCATGAGGCAGGGACTTCTAGAGTTTGAGATGACACAGGATCCACTGGGACTATGTGTTTTAGTACTGATGGGGTTATCACCATTTTGTTGCTGTTCCTCTGCCATGCACTGGATGCTCTCTGCCTTGTTCCACACAGCCTTGGGCCAGCCGAATATGGACTGAAACCTCCACAAACTGTGAGCTAAATAAACCTTTCCTTCCTTCACTTTGAGTGTCAGATATTTGTCCCAGCAACAAGTAAAAAGTAACTAAGACACTCCCTACTCTTCACCCAGCACACTGGACATGCAGCCTCCATGCCCCTCTGCAGCTGGAGATTCCGGGAAGCAAGGCTTCCTTCCAAGAACACAAACGCCTCAAATAAATGTGGTTTTGCCCAGAGAAATGTGTGGGGCAACTGAAAGTAGAGCTAGAAGCCACATCGGTGCCTAGGTTAGCTGCGAATGCTTGCTATTCTGTTGCCCTATTCTAGACCAGTGAATCAAACTAAGGGCCTTTCATCAAATCTGAGACCTTTTGGTTTTTAACAAATACGTATGTTAGCCAGGCAGGGTGCTACATGCCTATAACTCCAGCCACGTGGGACGATGGAACAAGAGGATCACTTGGGCCCAGGAGGTCAGGGCCAGTCTGGGCAACATAACCTAAAATCCTTTTTTTTTTGTCTTTTTGAGACAGGGTCTCGCTATGCAGTTGTGGCTGGCCTTGAGCTCACTTTTGTAGCCCAGGCTGGTCTCAAACTCACACCGATCCTCCTGCCTCAGCCTCCCGAGTGCTGGGATTACAGGCGTCAGCCACCACGCCCAGCTCTAAAATCCACTTTTAAAAGAGATTTTTTAAAGCCATGTATATTTTCTAACCAGAGACGGGCACACACCTATAATCTCAGCACTCAGAAGTGGGAAAAATCTTGTTAAGAGCCCAGCATAGAAAACTCAGCAACTTAGTGAGACCAAGTCTCAAAATAAAAATTTAAAAACTTAGTAGCTCAGGGCAAAGGCCCTGGGTTCAATCCACAGTACCCCACCTTCATATTTTCCCTGGAAAAAATTAAAATATGAGCTAGGGAAGGAAGACATTGCTGCTGCTTGGCACATCTCCACCATCACTGCCTTCCCTGGAAAGTGTGAAGATGGAAATCAATTTAGAGAACTGAAGATGGGTGCAAAGTCAGGGTGCCCCCCCCCACACGCCTACATGACAGAGGAAGCAAAGGGGGTCCCTCCTGCCAACAGAGAGCAAGCCTGGGGTTACAGTCAAGAAAGCCCACCGTGCCTGGCCCCGGATGCTCAGGATAAAGCAGCAGCCTCAAGTCTTGGCACAAAGCAGGCTCAGCCTGCTCCACACTGCCATCCGCCCCCTCTTCCTGTCTCTACATTGAAAGGAACTCAAGTGAGCCAAACTTTCAATCCCCTTGCTCTTAATTGTGATGTCACCTCTTATAAGAGGGAAGCAGCTACTTCCAATGTTTCCTTAACGCAAACAGGACAGTGGCCCACACGCCTAGGGAATGTGGCAATGCTACTAATTTCTGAGGTGTCCTGAGTATACACTGTGCTTATATTCTCGGGAAGTAAAGACAGCTGCCCAGTGCAGAAGCTGGTCCCCGGGAGGCAGCCCAGTACATCGCACCGCCCAGTGCACCCCGAGAATGTTTTCTAGCAGTGAGCACTCAGCAGGCACTAAAGCTGCGGCAAGGACTGATTCCAAAACTAAACTCATAGCCAGGCGTGGTGGCGCACGCCTGTGATCCCAGCACTTGGGAGCTGAGGCAGGAGGATCAGTGTGTGAGTTCGAGACCAGCCTGGGCTACAAAAGTGAGTTCACAGCCAGCCTGAACTACATAGTGAGACCCAGTCTCAAAAAAGACAAAAAAATACCCCCCTAAACTCGTGGCATGCCATTTAACAGCAAGCCCTCCAAAAGAAGAGGAGACTGAGGCCAAGAAGGCAAAACAATCTGGCCTATGATTATTGGTACTCGAGTGGTACAGTTAAAATTAAACCTAGGCAGTTTACAAAAGTAAATTTTTACTAAAATAAAAATAATAGTCTCAAAAATAAAAAAAAAAAATCTAGTGGTTAACTTTGTTTAAATAAAAAATTAACTGTTGTAGGCAGCTGAGTTAGAAATATCATAGGCAGTCAGACAGGGCCAGGCCCTCAAGGACAACATGGAAGACAGGGTGACTTTGCGACTAGAGACTGACACTCCTCTGCCATGGGCCAGATTTCAAGACAAGAGTAAACCAAAACAATTGGGGCTGGGCGGGATGGCTCAGTGGTCTAAAGCGCCTGCTTGGGAAAGCTTGGGCGGCTGTAGGGACCGTGGTTCGATCCCAGGCACCACATGTTGCGCCAGCCCTGCCCCCAGGACGGGCTGAGCCGGCCGTAAAAATGAGTGAGTAAACAAACAAAGGTTCTGAAACAAGAAAAATAAATAAATAATTTTAAAAAACAAAACAATTATACACTTCCTTAAGGGTGGGCATCACGGATTGATATTCTAAGTAGGTATCAGTCACCTTGAGAAAGCACCAGCCCACACCCAACAGGAAGAGATCTTTCTCTGTATTGCCCGCTTGCTACATGACTTGCCTTCTCACTGGAGCCCGATTATAATCCTACCTGAGCAATCGTGCTTGTAATCTCATTGGTTGGCCATAGTCTTTGTCCCACCTCATACCCACCTAAGCAAGTTCCCTGGTCTTCTCTATAAAAGTCCCTGGAAGAGACAGCTTTTCTGGGAGATACCCACTTGGGAACCCTTCCTGTCCCTCTCTTGGACAGGAGTTTTCTTTTCCTCAATAAATATGTTCTGCTTATTACCTCCGTTTCTTTCTAAAATTCATTCTTTGGTTTTAGAGAACACGAACTCATTCCAGGTACTTCTCAGGATGGGGATCAGTGTTCCCTGTATCATTTGGAGGTTCCCTATTGGAGGTCATGCACCCCAGATTGTTTTTTTCTTCCTGCATCAAAGCCACTAGAGGAAAACAGTGGGAAATCTTCATAACACTGTCCTGGGACCGCGTTATTTTAAATATGACACCAAAACAACTGGCAACAAAGGCAAAACCAGACGAATGGGAGCATAGCGAACTAAAATGCTACTGCACTGCAAAGGAAACAGTGGAGTTCAAAGGCAACTTACAAAATGAGGGAAAATATTTCGGATTACATACCTGACAAGGCTTAATCCAGAATTTATAAGAAGCTCAACTCAAGCCGGGTGTGGTGGTGCACACCTATAATTCTAGCACTTGGGAGGCTGAAGCAGGAAGACTGACGTGAGTTTGAGACTAGCCTGAACTATAACCGTGAGTTCAAGGCCAGCCTGAACTGCATAGTGAGACCCTGTCTCAAAAAGACAAAAAAAAAAAAAAAAAAAAAAAAAAAAAAAAAAAAAAAAAAAAAAAAAAAAAAAAAAAAAAAAAAAAAAAAAAAAAAAAAAAAAAAAAAAAAAAAAAAAAAAAAAAAAAAAAAAAAAAAAAAAGAAAAGAAAAAGAAAGAAAGAAAAAAGAAAGACTCTCAACTCAATGCAAAAAATATCTGAGTGATCCAATTAAAATGGAAAGAAAACTGAATACTGAAAGTGAAAATGCTTGAAGTATTATCATAAGAACTTATCAAAGCAGTGTTTTCAGTAAAACACAATGGAAAAATGTAAAAAGGACCACATACTTCAGAAGCACGCCACAGTGAATGCTGACTGCAGTATCATTTTTAAAAAGCAAAAGACCAGTGACAATGAAGACAAGGCAGTGGCATTTGGAGACTGAAAGCAATTCGATTTATTTAACTTTGAAGAACAAAAGCTTATTCTTCTAAGAAGAAATCAAAACACATTTTCTGTGAGAAAAAAAAGAAACCATTTTAACTGCATTGCCAAAATAAATCAGGCAGAGTGTAAGTTAGATGTAACCAGAAAAAGAGAAAGAAAGAAAAAAAAAAAAAAAAAAATCCAAAGAAGGCCAAAGAAGAACGAGGGGGAGGAGAGGACAAATAACAGAGACTGTTTCTAAAGGCGCAAATAAAAGAGAAGGTGGGAGAACCCTGCCCCCATTTTCCTAATAAATTATTTCAAATGCTTATCGTTCTCCTTCAGTATGACTGATTCTAGGGAACACCCAAGGATATAAAAAATCTGTGAATACTAAAAGTCCCTTAGACAAAATGGCACTCTATTTCCATAAAACCTATACATGCCCTCCTAAGACCCTCCAACCACCTCCAGATTATTTACAGTAAAAGCACAATATAAATTCCATGTAAGCAGCATGATACTGCACTATTTAGGAAATGATGACAGGGACAAAAATGTGCCCATGTTCAGACACATTTTGTAAAATATAATCTGGGTCCATGGTGGGACCTGCAGTTGTGCATCGCATGGGCACAGAGCACTGACAGAGCCTTGTCTGGTCTCTGCTCAAACTTCGACAGAAAGGAGGAAGGGTGGGAGGGAGGGAAGCAAGCCACAAGGGGATCTGCATTGGCACTGAAATGTCTGAGCCCACAGTAGGACACACTGCAGGCATCCTGTAAAATGCTTAACTAAAAATCCAGAAATTTGAACAAAAGTATTTTTCAGGAGAAGAAAGTAATACAACAATAAAGATCATTCTACTGTATGAAGAGGCACGCACTGCCCCTTGACTACTCTATCAGCTACATTCTAGGCTGATAAGTCAGATTCTCTCCAAAACCACAGATTTTGGCCAGAAGGAAAAGTTTCAAGTCGCTCCCACTGAGAAACTGAGTCACTTTAACTGTTGCAGATGTACACTTCCCTGCAGGGACACATCCGCACACCAGCAGGAAGACCTCAGTGCATACATCATTTTTCAAATGCCAGAGACTACTCCCGTCCTCCTTTTTCTGAGCCCATGTGGTCACCACAGCAAGGTCGACAGAGCAGGGACCTGGACCCAAATGAAGGAAGCTTGTGATACCCAGATGCCTGGGTTTGACGCTAAGCTCGTCCCTTTCTTCCTGGTAATTTATGCAAGACGCTTAAGACCTTCTGCAAAATGGGGAACTAACTAGCATCTACCTACTGCTGTCTGTTGCATGATTAAATAAGCTAACCCATGCAATGGCCTTTCAGAACATGCCAGGTGCAGAGGACCCCAAAAGCTATGTTACAATTTATTTATTTGTTTGTTTGTTTGTTTTTGTCTTTTTGAGACAGGGTCTCGCTATGCAGTTCAGGCTGGCCTTGAGGTCACTTCTGTAGCCCAGGCTGGTCTCAAACTCACACTGATCCTCCTCCTGCCTCAGCCTCCCAAGTGCTGGGATTACAGGCGTGTGCCACCATGCTCGGCCTATGCTACAATTTATTTCAGGCATCATGGGCATTCATGGTGTTGCCTCTGCTTTCCCATAATAAAAAAATGTATTTTTCATTTCAAAATTACAGCCAGCTAGAAGCTCAGAGAGATCCCTTCTCTAGGGCCTGTGTGCACACTGCTGGTGCGGACAGCACAGCACAGTGTGAATGTCCTTCGTGGGGGGTCACCTGTGTCTCCTTAAAACCAATGTACTTGATGCTTCTATTTCACAAAGAGAATACAGGACCAGGGCATATGAGTACCAATTCCAAACAGGCTCTCTTATCCTCTCTTATGTAACCCTGTAGGATGGCAGTGTGCTTTGCAAACACCAGTTGGATAGGGCTGGGACTTCAGGTGAGTAGGTCATATTTCCATGGTCAGATACAGATAGAATTTGGGCCAAGAAAGCCAGGTGAGCAGTCCTAATTCCTCTGACCTTTCCAGATCTCAGTCGGGCCCTAACCTGAGGGAGTCTGAGAAGTCAACCACTTTGCAGGCGCAGCGTGATTGAGACAGGTTGTACACAAACAACCGGCTCTGTCACTCAACTCGCTGTGCAGGCAAGGACACTACCCACACACCTGGTGGGTTCCAAAGCCACACTGTCCTGGCAGCCAAGCCGGCCAGGCCCTCCTCACCCTAGATGTGAACAGACACTTCTCTTCCCAGACAAACTCTTCCTGACTTCTTTAATCAGGACGCTTTTCTAGCTTGCCACTGTAAACAAGCAGCCCAGAGCTAACATCCAAGTCACTGTTTTCCCTGCCCAATAAAATTTCCTGTGATGACAAATGATCTGTATTTGCAATACACAGCAGAGTGTATCTTAGCCACCTGTGGCCGCTAAACACTTGGAAAGTGACTAAGTGCAAGAACCAGGTGAAATTTTTCATTTTAATTAAATTTAAATTTAGTCAGAGAGGAGGAGTGACCATCACACTATGCATGAAGTTGAGATCACCAGCGCTCCCCCTCCAGCAATACTGCAGACTGAAGGAAAGGTAGGTGCCACTCCTAACTCTTCTTTCCAGCTACATACCTTACCTTTGCATGTGTCAGTATCCTCATCTGTAGAAGTGGGACCGGAACACCACCGCCACAAGGGGCATTTATAATGCTGACATCTGAGAGAGACATCAGCACAAAGTCTAGAAGTCTAGACTATGATTTAAACCAGGATTTCTCTACCATTCATCTCACCACCCTCTTCCTTTTCCTACCTTCCTCTTGGCTCCCTTGCCAAGGTTGCTGGAGCTGGCTCAGAGACCTAAGAGAGACTTTTCTATACTACTTCTCTTTACAGCAAGTACCTGGGTGTCTCTGAAGCTAGGAGAAAGGGCCAGGATCTCCCAAAGGCAGGCCTGTAAAAACCAGCACTAAGAAGCTTTCAGGGAATTCAGGAATAAAACTCCTCCAGTTTGCTTCTAGAATATTCTTAGCCCCTTGAAGCCTTGTAGATCATTTGAGAAGCTCCAACCAAAACACCCTCATCCCTGCCACTGAACAAGAGAACTGAGCCACAACAAGCAGAGCACTGGCATGAATGCAGCATTTCCCAGCTGCCAGGCCTGGTGGCCCCTGCTGCTCCAGCACAAGCTCACAGCTACCCCGAGACAGTGTTCTCTGCACATGCCAGTGGGGCATAGCAGGCTGGCGTATCTTACCTGAGTTCCCATGCTAGCAAGTAGAAAACTGGGATTTACAGCTGGAAGACTGATGACAGCACTCTAGTTCAACTTTTATTACTTCCCCACACATTCAAGGCCAGGCCTGAGCACCCCTGCACCAGCACCATTTCTACCTTGGTTCAGATAGACTCTTTTGTCATGTTCAGGACCAAATGGCTCCGCTGGACCTTTTAGAGCAGGTGTGTTCTCTTGTCCATTTACATATAATAAGCATAAAAAGGGTAAATACCACTCTACCCAGAACAGAAAGGTAACAGTAAGATGAAAGCAGAGCCAGCATCAAGTTATCATAGGTATTCTGCTTTGCTCTGTTAGAGCAGTATCTTCCTAAAGTAAATTTGCCAAACCCAGAAGCATTCATCTTGCCTTTAAACTGCTCCAAAATATTTGATGGGAACAGTACTATTCCTACTAAGGTACTTCAGGGTAATGTTCCTATTGAAGACATGTTCTTTGATGCAATACATCAAAGAAAACTAGGTTCTAATCAAAGGAAAAAGCACTGGTTCAGTTGCTCCTGCCTCTTTAGTTTACCTAACAATGACGACAAAAATATGTGATTCATCTGTAAAGACTTACATTTGCCAACCTGAGATTTCACTTTTTAAAGCCTAGATTTTTTTCCCCTTTTCTGGTAAGAAGACACATGCATTTCATGCCTTGCAGCTTCTGGCTCACTTTGGTCCCGGCAATCCCACACCACTGTCCCACTGCACCCCCTGGTCATGCAAGCCAAGCCCCTGAGGGCACTGACTCTGGCCGTTACACAAGAGCAGATGAGTCATCGCTCAGTCCCCTCAGCCTTCCGGATTCTAGCAAAGCTATGTCACCCCCCCCTCTGGGCAGAGGAGCACGGCTGGCTCTCAGGACCTTCTCCCCAAACCGTGCACCACCCCAACCCAACGCTGCCAAAACCACCCCTCACCTGCTACTCAGTGCCACTTCGATCTCTCTTCACTGGAGTCACAGGCAACTCCCCATTGACACTTTCGGTCCCACTAACAGACATCAAACTTCTCCGATCCTTCTGGTTTGGCTTGTGTTCCACTTTTGTGACTCTAAATCTGAGGAGGGAGAAAAGAGGTGATCTGATGGCTTTGCTTCTCCAGTGAGCAACCATTATGGTATTCATCTACAGGACCACTAGCAAACGGCCTAAAGTTAGGACAGTAATAAAAAACATTCGAGAGGAGTGCCATTTCATACCAGCAGATCCTTGTCCCCTGGTCCCTCTCCAGCTCATTTTGACTCAACCACATCACAGAGGACACTGCTGATATTACAGAGTACGACAAGGCATTAGAAAGTGCAAGTATTCAGACACAAAACAGCCTTGGCATTGTGGTGTCTTATAATGACACGGGTTTTAAAAATGGGGTGGGTTTTTTCTTTTTTTAATGTATATTTGGTACAAGGTCTCACTACACAGCTCAGACTCAGTAATCCTCCTGTTTCAGTCTCCTCAGCACTGGGATTACAGGCATGAACCACCACACCTGCTTTCAGTGGCATGCTTAGCACACCCAGGAGCAGGACCGATGGATGGGCATCCTGGGTGTTGGGGATTGAACCCCAGTCTCTGCACTTGCCTAAGCAGGCGCTTAGTCTGTTGAGCTATCTCGCCAGCCCTCAGAAATGGTTTCTTTAATCAAAGAAGACTGCAGAAAAATATAGCGCGTTAACAAACTAGATAAGTATAACCAAAATAGGTAACTACCTCACAAAAACACACCTGTCAGAGGGTTTTGGCTCAGTACACAGGTGTGCACTCACACACCTGTGAGTACGTGTGTATGTACACACACAGAGGAGAGCCTCAATAAAGCATTCTCTCAGTACTGGCAGGTACTAGAGTTTAGGGGTTTGTTTCTTTCTGTTTTCTTAAAGATAAACTTTTCACCAAAGGTTAAGGAAAAAGTTAAAGAAGTTAAGGCAGAGATTTTCATTAAGAATTTAGAATTACCTAGAACATCATGCTCCAATCTTTATAGTATTTTCTTTCTAGTTCTCATCTTAATTTCCTTTAAAATGATGCAAAATAATATTCTCCTTCTTTGCCCAAAATGAGATCACCGAGCATGAGGAGGAGGAAGCAAAGGGGCAGGGAGGGGAAAGCAGTGAACACAGACCCATCCTTTCCAGCTGGAAGATTCTCGAGCAACACGTGCTACACATAGGCTGCAGTCACTACGTGTGCTCCCAGGGCCCAGTGGCCAAGAAGCAGAGCTGGGTCAGAACCATCAGAAAAAGCCACGTGGAATCTAGGTTGAAAATTTCAGCAGCTTTTTTTTCTGTTTCAGAACTTTTGTTTGTTTATTCACTCATTTTTACGGCCAGCTTAGCCTGCCCTGAGGGCAGGGCTGGCGCAGCATGTGGTGCCGGCGATTGAACCGTGGTCCCTGAAGCTGCCTAAGCTTTCCTAAGTAGGTGCTTTAGACCACTGAGCCATCCCACCGGGCCCCAGCAGCTTTTTTTTTTTTTTTTTTTCAAAACAAACAAAATATGCTTTGCCCAAACAGCTACAGGTTCTTACTCATCTGCACTCACACATTCCCACGACTCTGACTCTTAATAAAACCCTGAGGCCATGACGAGCGGCTCCTTTCGTTCTCTTGTGGCTTGCCCAGCTGCATTAAGGTTTGTTTTTGTGTGTGCGTGCAGGGTCTCACTACACAGCTCACAGCTTGGACTCACAGTGAGCCTCCTGATTTCTGTCTCCCTACTGCTGGGATTAGAGCAGTGGCTCTCAACCTGTGGGTCGCGACTTCAGCAGAGGTTGAACGACCAAAACACAGGGGTCACCTAAAGCCATCGGAAATCATAACTGTAGCAAAATTACAGTTTTGAAGTAGCCACCAAAATTATTTTTTGGTTTGGGGTCACTGCAACATGAGGAACTGTATTGTAGGGTCACGGTATTAGAAAGGTTCAGAACCACTGGATTAGAGGCATACGCCACCACGCTCAGACTCCATCGCCAGCTCAGCGTGCCCCAGGGGGCAGAGCTGGCACAGCATGTGGCGCCAAGAATTGAACCCTGGTCTCCGCGCTACCTAAACAAGCGCTTAGTCCACTGAACTATATCACCAGCCCTGCCCAGCTGCATTAAAACATCAGCAGTAATAACAAAAATTGCCGGCACTCCCAGAGCACGTGAGTGCCCCCACCAGGTCTAGAACTTCTAAATGAGTCATTTCACCAAGTCTTCAGAGCAACCCTATGAGGTAGGTGTGACTGACATCCTTGCTTTGTCCAGTGGGAAACTGAGGCACAGAGCACTAGTAAGCAGTAGTGCCAGAACTCAACGAGGTGGCTGCAGAGAGTAGCGCTCCCGCACCAGGGGATTTCTTAGTAAAAAAAGAAGGTGAGGTCTAATAGCTCTGCTCAGCACACACCCTGTCCCCAGCACGCACAGCCTCACTGCCCTTCCAAATGTGGCCTCAGCAATGAGCATCCCACAAGCACCTCAGAACTCAAACAGCAGGAACTGCAGGGCTGCTTCACGCCAGGTCACTGTGGCCCTCGAACTGCAAGATCTCCTTCACAAGGAAATGGTGCTTCAGGACTGAGACGCCTCGGGCACAGCGGAGGCAGACGGAAGCAAGCGGTCACCACAAAGTGAGCAGCCAGTGCAGCGTGGGACTGAGCTGACGGCAGAGACTGCCGAGTGCCAGATCCAACCAGTGTCTTTGCCCTGGCACATGGCAATGTGGTATTTCCTGGATGCTTAAGAGTTAGGTGTGGGCAAGTGATTAATCTTCAGCATGGATCATGAGCCACGTGACATGCCCACTCCCAGGGCTGCCTCGTGATGAGCCAGCCACGCTGCTCCCCGGCCACTGGTGCTAGGATTCCCGTAAATGAAACAAAAGGTCTCGTTTGTACACAGTTGTGGTTTTAAGCTCTGTGACAAGGAATCCATCATTTCCTTTCATTGAAACATCTCCTCGTCCAGCAGTGGCTGCCTTCTGGGAGTCTCCTGTTACTGAAAATGTCCATACCATAAAGCACCCAAAAGCTCACGGTCTGCCCTGAGCAAGGCTTGGAGCACACATTCCACATCTAATGCTAAGCGCAAACCTGCACACTGCAGCAACCCACACAAGCCCAGGGCATCCTGAAGGACCTTACCTGCCCACAGAGAGGACAGTGACCTCCCCTTGGCGTCGTGGCCGGGCCTCTCTGGACTTGTTGGTGGGTTTTATGAAGTGCCACCGCTTGTGTCTGCACCGCTGACACACATCCCGCTCAACAGCTCCGCCCACGGTGTGCAGATGGTGGCCACAGACGTGCTTCCCTGGGGTGGCTCCTGGTGACAAGGGCCCAGGACTCAGAGGAGGGCTCCCTGGGGTGCTGGGAGTCAGTGGGCTACAGTGGGGAGGAAGAAGAAACAAAAAGGTAGCAGTGGTTTCACAAAAGAAATCCTAGGCAAAGCATCCTCTCCCTGTAACATAAGAAGCGGATTAAGTTGAGGAAAAAACTGCACAAATGAGTTTTATGGACTGATCTTAGATGCAGGCATTCAGCTCTCAGGACCCATAGGGACAGCTCATTTCAAACAATAACAATGTGCTTTATCACTTCTAGAACTCAATTAGGCTAGAAATAGAAATAAGCCACTGTTCCTCATGATGATACACTGTTTGGCTTCCGGGTATTAGGTTTCCTTTCGAAACACTATCTCCCTTCTCATGCAATGTTACTGCTTTCTCTGACACAGCCAAGTGTCTGCCTAGAACCCTACCAAGATCAGGCCTTGAACATTTCCACCCAGGGAGAGAGAAGAACTGAAATACCAGTGGCATTATTAGATGACTTATCATAGGAACAATATTCAATCTAATTTGACTATTGCCATCATAGGAAGGTCAAGTTATCCAAACTAATGCTCAAAACAGATATCAATGATATTGATGATAATAATAAAAAATAAACATTTAGCATTCTACAAGTTTTATATTAATGCAATTATTTTTTATAAAACCATATGATGTAAGAATAATTTCTTTACTTAAAAAAAGGAAGACTGGGTTGGACAAGGTGGTGTA
This sequence comes from Myocastor coypus, assembly GCA_004027025.1. Taxonomy (NCBI): domain Eukaryota; kingdom Metazoa; phylum Chordata; class Mammalia; order Rodentia; family Myocastoridae; genus Myocastor; species Myocastor coypus. The sequence goes on along the minus strand of PVJA010001376.1, from coordinate 65,006 downwards.
CACCTACTATCCCAGCACTGAGAGGCTGAGACAGGAGGATTGTCACTAATTTGAACCAGCCTGTGTCACAGAGTAAGTCCAAGGGCAGCATGAACTACACAGTGAGACCATCTCAAAAAGAAAAAAGGACAGGGTGGAGAATACAACCCAATGACCCAGTGCTTGCCTGGCATTTGAGCAAGGCCCTAGGTTTGATCCCCAGAACCAAACAGTAAAAATAAAAATGAGGGCACTGAAGTGTAGAGAAGCTAAGGAGCTTGCAGATAACTGTGGATCAAGATACAAACCTAGGAAGCTGAGCTGCAAAACCAAACCTCCCTGACCACTTTTGATCTTTAGTAAGACATGTGGCCCGAACAGCCAAAATATAAAAAGCAGGTGTATAAAGGCCAGATGTTGTCTACTTTCAAAGGGCACATGTCCAGGCACTGGCTCCTAGAACAGGAAGAGCAGGACAGACCCGGTGGGACCAGCCTCTGGTGTGTCACGGAACCTGATACTTAACATGCAGTAAGAGCCCAAAGGCACGTGGGAGGCTAGTGATGGCAGGTACCAGCTTTGGGGCTGCTGCCACGCGCCTAAGCCTAACATATTTCAAAGAGGTATCAGCTGTGAGTGAGGGGACAACCTCCACATTCGGCCTACTGGAGGCTCCCTGGTGCTCTCCGGTGATGTTCCCAAAGTTATTAAGATGAAAACCCACAGCAGGCTTTTCCCAGAGGAAAACAGTGTGAACTTGACACCACATGTCAGAAGCTGCACCGAGGCTTTTAGCTACAGTCGCTCCACAACCATTTATCAAGTGCCAGCTGTGTACGAAACCTGAATATGGCTACTAGAGGATATCCAGAGACAGCTGACACAAAGACACCAGAGCCGATGTGGTCTTAGCCCAGTGGTCTACTGTCAGGGCTACAGCGTAGGAGCAGTCTGTGGACATCGGGGACTCACAGCCTAAGCTCACCTCTCTGAAATCCAGGGCCTCAACATCTCTACCCATCATCTCCTGCTGCACTGATATTCCACAGCTGCTATGCACACACACCCACGAAACAGAACAAGATCCAAGCCCTTGCCATGTCCCAGTCCTGGGTGGCTTTCCTGCTGCCACCTCAGCCCATTCTCTGGCCACCCAGATCAACCCCATGCACTATATTCAGTTCCTGCCCCTTTTCTCCTAGACTCTTCTCTCTCCAAGCAGCCCTGCTTGGGAACACCTGGTTGGGGTGATGTCCCTTCCTCCTGACCTGCTGTGGCCCCACAGAGGGCCTAGACTCCCAGCTGGGCTTCTCCTACAGCACGTCCAGGCTCTGCCCCCTGCAAGGCCTTGCATACCCACCTCCAGTGCCAGGCTCAGCTCCTCCTGGGCAAGGGACTGTGAGTGCCACGGATAGCACAGAACCCAGCACACAGTACACATGTGCAAGGATGACTCTACAGTCATCCTGAATGATGAAAGAATATGGTGCTCAGTGACCATAACCTAAGACCAGAAATATGAAATTAAGTTGTACCATTGTTCAAGTAATCCCCATACACATACAGGCACTTCAGTATGCCAGTGCCTCACATTCCTTCTGATACCCCAATGATGTCAACGCAGGGTGATCTCCACTTTACAGACAATGGAACAGAGCTCAGTGTGCTCAGCTAAATCTCCCCAGAATCGGTGGCCAGGAAGAGGTAAGGGAACAGAGTCTCCCAGTGTCAGGGCTCTGCTCTGGGCCTTCCTTTCCCTGGCCCTGTGCTCTAGCACAGCAGCTCTGACCTGGGGAGGGTCCCTCGGAAACATTACAATGTGCGGACATTTAGGGCTGTCACACTTTGTGGGGGTAAAGCGAGTCCGTTCTCTGACACCTGGTGAACAGAAGCCCGTGCACAGACAGTGCCCACAGCAAAGGGGCACCTGGCCCCCAACATCCATGGAGCCAAAGCTGGGAGCCACTCTTGCCAAGCACTATTTCAAACAGCATGGCTGAACACACAACTAGAAACAGGTCCCTCTCTGGGAGGAGGGGCACTCACCTTTCAGCATCAGCCAGGCTGTTGTCTGCTACCATTGCCTTCAACACGTCCACATTTGCTGAGGAATAAGAAAGAAATCACAGAATTAACATGGATGAGTGGGCAGCCATGGCATCACCATAGTAGACAAGCTGGTGGACAAAACGCACAGTCCACGTAATTCCTTCAGTTCCTGGGTGAGGTCCGGGGGCACTGAGTAAGGGAAGAGGTGGGCCAGCCGGCTGAACTGTGTCTGGGCAACTCAGGGCCTGCATCTGGACAGATGTCTGAGAATTTCAAGCGTTGATCACAACACATAAGTTATGTAAGCTAGGGTTAATTAAACTGGCTTTAAATGTTCTTTCAATGTTTTAAAGTTAGACTTTCAATGTTGTGGGTTTTTTTTTTTTTTTTTTTTTAACTCCAAATATGTGGGAAAAAGGAAGCTAGGCTGCAACAACGAACACTGGCCCAAGCTTCTTGGGGTCACACCGACTCTCCGCTTCCCTGCACCTCCTGCGGAGTGGCCGAGCTCTTCAGCCCATAAAGACATGCTCAGTGGCTGCTGGCTCTTTCACTGGCAAGGCCAAACACTGTCACTGCTGCCCAACCTTTGCTGTTCATCTTTGAAGCATGGTTAGCCACCACAACCATGTAGCATTCAAATGACATCCTCACAGGACAACCAGCTACAGCTCCAACCTCCAGTGCCTCTAGGTGAGCATTAAACTAAGGGTTAGATATGACGCCTCTCAACCCAGGTTTCCTTGTAGCCCCAACCTGGACCTTTTTCTACATTTTTCTTTTATTGGCCAGCTATGAAAGCCTCATGCTAAAGATACATTATCTGTCTTTTTCTGATCTGTGTGCATATCTGTGTGGTAAGAATTTTTTGGCTCTGCTAAGATCCAATCTGCATCCTCTTGAGGGGCACACCCTTGAGAATGCATGGAATTTTTTTTAGGAAGAAATAACTTCTAGGCATAATGGTGCACACTCATAATCACAACACTCTGCAGACCGAAGCAGAAGGATTGCGAGCTCCAGTCCCATGTAGGCAACTAAGCAACTTAGTGAGACCTTGTCTCAAAATGAAAACAAACAAACAAACAAATAAATAAATAAATACATAGAGTGGGGATGTAGCTCAGGGAAAAGGCCCAGGGTACAGTGCTCAGTACCACAAAAAGAAAGGAATGAATGGAGGGAAGGAAAGGCAGAGAGAAGGAAAGAAACGCTGACGCATCACACTATTCTTTGCTGAAAGAAACACTTTCTTTGCCCTTCATGAGTTTCTGTGAGGATGTAAAAATTTATTGCCAAACATGTTTTGACTTAAAACAAGGCTCTTGTCATTGCACAAGTACCAACTACGGACCCACAGCATCTTTCCACATACATGAAAAAATCTCTTTTGACCAATAGGGATCCAGCAAAATCATTTTCTTTCAAGAAATGGTTTCAGCTGTTGCTGTGGTTTGGATGTGATTTTTCTCCCTTTAAGACTCATGTGTTGGAAGACTGTCCTGAGAGGCAATAGGAAGAGTGGTGGGACCTCTAAGAGGTGAGAGGGCCTAGCAGGTGGTGCTGTCTTCAGAAGAAACTGAAATATCTGGGGGGCGGGGGAGCTGCAATCCCAGCCCTCGGGAGGCAGTGGAAGAAGGACTGCTACACATTCGAGGCCTGCCTTAGCTACACAGTGAGTTCAAGGCTAGCCTGGATTATACAGCCAGATCTTGTCTCATAAAAGTAAAAAGAAATTAACCAACAAGAAAAAATTGACAGTTTTCGTGGTACCCTGGTTGGCTCTCAAAAGAACACTGTCACAAAAGAGGGCTGGAGATGTAGCCCAGGGACAGACAACCTGCTTAGCATGCTCAAGCCCTTGGGCCCATTCCCAGCCCCCAAAAAATAAACACAGAAAGCCCAACTCGTGACTTGCTCTCTGGCCTCCCTTCAGCTCATGCTTCTCCTGTGATGTCCCCCACTGGGACAGGACACAGCCCCCTCCCCTTTCCCTGGCCACCACCAGAGCCAAATCAATGATGCCGCCTGACTTTAGACCTAGAGCTTCCAAAACTATGAGCTAAGTCAACTTCTTCTCTTATAAAATTCCCAGCTTCAGGTACTTGAATAACATAAAAAAGATATACAAATATACAGTCCCATATACAATTTTGTATCTTATTACTGTATACAAAATACAAAGTAATTTGCCAGATTACACTTAACTGCCATTAACTATAAACAGAAAGAAAAACACACAGGATATGAAAACAAAGATATTAAAAACAGCACTTACAATAATAAGCTTTCTAAAAACAAAAGCTTAAATAGTTCCCTGAGAAAATCCATCACCCATAAAATGATGAATGCTTTAATAGAAAACATCAAATTATAAAGTGATAACAGGAAGACAAAAAAGGCTGTAGTCATTACTCAAGCTTGTTCCTTATACACTTGAGTCTCTCATGATTTTGTGAATTCCTGTGACTCTCCTCTGTCTCTTAAAAATAATTAGCAGACAGCTCATCTAACTCCAGTTTCTGCGTGCACTTCACTCACACGCACCCCATCTGAGGAGGGTGGGCACGTGGGACTGACACACAGGTGTGTGCACATATTTGCAGGTCCCACCTCTGGGCCAACTTCTAAGTCTACATCAGGGGTCAACTTCAGTAATGAGCCCCTTGGGAACTTTTCTGTCTTCTTATAAAGAAGATTGTCAATACAACACCCCTATTAGGACTGAAACACATGCTTTGTTTGTGAGGAAAGAACAGTAAGTTCTATTAAATAAAAAGTTGTCTATGGTACCCACAGAGGAATGGTTTCAGGGTTATCTTAGGATAACCAAAGCTCAAGTCCTTTATGGAAATAGTATTTGCATATAACCGGTGTACATCACATCTTACTATGTACTTTAAATCTTCTCTAGATTACTTATCACGCTGAATATAATGTAAATGTTATACAAACAGCAATTACACTAAATTGTCTAGAGGGAAATGACAAGAAAAAAGGATGCATATGCTCTATAGAGAAGCAATTTTTTAAATAATTTTTTTATTTTATTTTATTTCTTGTTTCACAACTTTTGTTTATTTATTTACTTTTATGGCTGGCTCAGCCTGTCCTGAGGGCAGGGCTGGCGCAGCTTGTGGTGCCAGGGATTGAACCGTGGTCCCTGAAGTTGCCCAAGCTTTCCTAAGCAGGCGCTTTAGACCACTGAGCCATCCTGCCGGGCCCCTAGAAAGGCAATTTTTGTTCAAGCTTCGAATTTTGGATTGAGTCCATGGATATAGAGATATCTCTCTGCTTCTTGTGCATTCCTAATTCCAGTAGGCCAAGAGGCAGTCTCCTCACACATGCCAACGTTCTGTGAACTGCACCTCCTTCCACAGATGTCTCAGGAGGAGACCTCAGGGAGGAACCAGTTAAAGGGCAATGGAATAGAAGAATTTGTCTAGTTTGCAGTCCTCTCTTTTTCGCCTGAATTTCTCCTTGATAATATGCATAAAAGTCAAAATCAAGCAAAAAAAAAAAAAAAAAAAAAAAACTATCCTGCTAAGTCTCCTCCACTATTTCCTCAAACTTCTCCACATACACTCCACAGATTTCCCAAACAGTAACTAATACTGCCATCACTAAAATTTATATGCCAGCTGAAATCTTTCCAGACCTTACCACACTGGACTCTCCCAAAGGCCCTAACCATGAGAAGAGTTATCACTACCAGTTTACAGATAAAGCAACTGAGGCCTAAAGATGGTAACTGACTGCCCTGGGCCACACAAGTCGTCACCAACTTGGCCACAATCTCTGGTTGTCTCTACCAGAGTACAGTAGGGGCTTTAAACCTGTACCTATCCTTGCTTCTCCTTCAACATCCAGGTCTCCTCCCAGGGACACAGGCTGGACACACTCAGAAGGGCCAGCTTGCATACTCACCACAGCCCCTCTCAGAGCCCACTCCACAGCTATTTCAGTCATAAAGGTGCCCCCTTTTTTTTGTGGGACTGGGGTTCAAACTCACGACCTTGCACTTGCCAGACAGGCACTTGTTCCTCGGAGCTACCTCCCCAGCCCCAAGGTGCTCTTTGGCCAGAAGTATAAACAGTGTCAAGGGAAGAACTTCAGAAGGTAGCCGGGTGTGGCGGCTCACACCTGTGATCCTAGCACTCGGGAGGCTGAGCCAGGAGGACTGATGCAAGTTTGAGACCAGCCTGGGCTACAAAAGTGAGCTCAAGGCCAGCCTCAACTGCATAAGGAGACCCTGTCTCAAAAAGACAAAAAAAAGAACTTCAGAAGGAATGTCTGGCCTAGCGTGAGTAAGCAAGGGTCCTGAGTAGCCAGCATGGCACTCACGGTGTTTACCCCTGCAGACAGTGTAAGGGCTCCACAGAGACTCAGCTTAGAGCCCCCCCTCTCCAAACTTCCGTATACTGCAAGAAAACTCGGACTACCCAAAAGCTATTCTGTTCAGCTCTAAGAGGTTAAAATATAGAACTGGCATCAGTCCAACTCTTCAAGTAGGTGGGGAAAGGGCACACAGGTGTCTGAGAGCTTCTAGAACCTCAGACCTTCCGGAGGGATGGGAATGTCTTTTGTTTTGTTTTGTTTTCTTTGTTTTGTTTTGTTTTGTTTTGTTTTTTTGGCTTTTTGAGACAGGGTCTTGTTATACAGTTGAGGCTGACCTTGAGCTTACTTTTGCAGCCAAGGCTGGTCCCGAACTCGCACCAATCCTCCTGCCTCAGCCCCCCAAGTGCTGGGATTACAGGCATGCGCCACCACGCCCAGTGTGAATGTCTTTTGTTATTCATATTAAGGCAGGAACTTGATCAGACCTGGGATGGGCCAGGGTAGGGCAGTCATCAGAAAGTCTGGGGGATTAGAGCTTTAGAACTTTCCAGATTCTAGGACTTCTGGGCTGCTGAACCCACAGAGGTGCTGACTGGCCCCCTGGGGAGTGGGGGTGAGGTATGCCAGCTGTCCCTACCCATCACCTGTCCTACACATCTCTTCTATCTAGTGGTTCCTGAGCTACATTCTCTATAATACACCAATAAATGTAATAAAACATTTCCCTGAGTTCTGGAAAACACTCTAGCAAATTATCAAACCCAAGGAGGGGGCTGTGGAAATTGCATGATTTACATCTTGTAGGTCACAAGTGCCAAGGGCCTGGACTGGCGACTGGCATCTGAAGCCAGGGCAGTCTTGTGGGACTGAGCCCCTCACCAAGGGACCGCAGTTTAACTCATTTCTATAACTCCCAGACATGGAGTTAGAAATGAGTTAAACTGCAGCTCTCCAACTGCCAACTGGTGTGTGGAGAGCTGGAGAACTGCTTAGATGGGAGAAGCCCACATAGTTTGTGTCAAAAGTGAGGTGTGAGCATGCCAGGAAACGACGTGTTTGCCCAGCAGGTCAGCTAAGAGTTCTAACCTCTCACAGCTGGCTGCCTGAACTAAAACTCATTTCCAAAATTAAAGACATGTGTTTGAACCATAATTAAGAGGGGGGAGGGGAAATAAAAAGAATTAAAATGTATTACAGACATGTACCACCTCTCCATGGTGAATATAATCATTATGTCCCACAAGCACATACTAATAAAATTTTTTAAAAAATAGATTAAAAAACAGTACCACCATGAGTGCAGTCTGGCTTCCTGGTCTCCTTAGGCTGTAGAAATTAAAAGCTGCAAATTAAAAGAGGAGAGAGAACACTGTGGCTTAAAGGGACACAGTAGTTATAAGTAGACAGAAGAGACAGGCTGCTCACTACCCGTGCCAACAGAACTCCCTGGGAACCCTTTCTCCATCTGGAAGGTCAGCTCTGTGGTGCTCTGAGGGTCTGATGACACCACACATGCAAAGCACACATGTAACAACCCCAGGTCTGACTAAGTCAAATACATAACACACACTCCAAGTGAAAAACAGCCAAGAGTTGAACACGGTCTGGGCCTAGGGGGATGGGGACACTGCAAGGGGAATGGTGAGGACAGAGGAACAGGTATTTACTGAATACACGGGGATTTCAACCCTCAGACAAAGGGCTCTGTGCTATCAGCTCATGCCATACGACTCACCTAGTGCCAATGAGAACAAAGACAGCCAGGGAAAACATTCTCTTTTAAACTGTCACAAGCACTCAGAGTAGGCCAGGGGTACTTGTGCCCACCTATAATCCCACAGGCTGAGCCAAGAGGACTGTTGCCAATTCAAGGCCAGCCTGGGCTACAAAAAGAGTTCAAGGCCAACCTGAACTGCACAGTGAAACCTTGTCTCAAGACAAAAACTCAAAGCATAGAAATCCACAGCTATTGACTGTGTGACGACTCCAAAACTAGTCAGGAGAGAGAATCTGCTATGGCTTGGGTGGGTCCCCCAGAATTCATGTGTCAGGACTTACTCTCCAAAGAGTCATCATGAGGGTTCTGCCCAAAAAAGGGATCTATCCACTCATGGTTAATGGGTTTCTGAGCGAGTGACTGTCACGAAATGAGCTCTCTCAGATAAAAGTGCTCTGGCTGCATGTGAGGCCCTCTGCCCTGTCACGACACAGCAGGAAGGCCCTGACCAGATGGAGACAGCCGGCTCACAGACACACCCGCATCCAGAGCAGCGAGCCGCACAAGCCTCTGTTCTTCCCAAGAGCACATGTGGCATTTAGTAACAGCAGCTGAAAAGGGGTAGCACGTTCTTGAGACAATAGCAGAGATCAGAACTATGGCCATCATTTAGTTAATCAAAATTAAATGAAGCTTCCATTGAAGAAGACAAAAGGTTATAGTATATTTCACATACTCTTTAAGGGGTAAGCTTTTCAAACATTTTCATATTTTAGAACAGGTAACACAGAAACAGAATAAACAAATGACAGGGACAGGCAGCAGAGGAGTGGCTTACGGCATGGAGAAGGGGCAGGGAGTGAGCACTTCTGTGAACAATAACAGTTTGGGATGACAAACAGTTCTGGAACTATCTGTGGTAATGTTCATACACATTGTGGATGAACGCAGTGCCAGTGAATTCCACACTTCAAAACAGTTATAATGGCAAATTTTATGTGTATCTTATTATAATTTTTTAAGCACAACAAAGTAATTGATAATGTTGGAGTGCTTATTGCTATGCTGGGCATTTTGAGTGCTATGAGGCAAATATTCCTGTGACTCTCATTTCATTGGAGGAAGCTGAAACTGAGGCTTCAAGGAGGAATGTGTCTTTCCTGACAGCCACAATCAGGAAGCAGGGAGACCAGGACCAGGACAGAAGCCACGAGCTTCTCCACCACACCAAGACTATCCGGGGGCTCAGATGTGTGCTAATGGGTGTTCTCCATGGCTGGATCCTGTGGGAAGCCCAGGATTCATTGAGCTTAGGTAAAATCAGTGAGAGCCTATTCTCATTCTGACTCTTCAGAGCAGGTTGATGACAAAACAAGAACCAGAATATCCATACCTTCATTTTTCATGATGTAATGAACAATCTGCCCAACAGTGTCACTATTCTCATTCATGCTGTCATTCAGCTCTGAAAGAAAAGAAAAGAGGATGAGAGCACGTGTCACCCTTGGCCACGCACAGGCAAGAAGTCAGATATTCACATTCAACCTCAGAGCCCGAGACCTCCTCGCCAAACAACTTCCAGAAAGCTCTGTGGATGTGTATCACTCAGAGAATCTAGCTCTCTGCCTTCAGACCCAAACTTTCTGGAGTTGACTTTATTGACACAACAAACATAAAAAGAAAACATCAGAGTTGTCTGTCAGTCTCTCCTCTTCTCAAAGCCAAATATTCGCTCATTTTCTACTACAACATGGACATGCATTCACATACTCTGGACCGCTATTATTTTCTCATCATTTCTTTATACCCTTAGAGGGTATAAAAAAGGAAAGCTAATATTAAAAATATTGCCTTGGCTTTTGATTCTAGCTTACTGTACAAACTTAAAAGTGCTGATTTATTTTTTTAAGTTATTCATTCTTATTTATAAAACTCCATTATCCTTTTGAATATACTCCCCAGTTATTTAAATTTTGACCCTAGTTACCTAAACTTTTTTTTTACTTTTTTTTTTGTCTTTTTGAGACAGGGTCTCACTATGTAGTTCAGGCTGGCCTTGAGCTCACTTTTGTAGCCCAGGCTGGTCTGGAACTTGCCCTGATCCTCCTGCCTCAGCCTCCCAAGTGCTGGGCTGGGATTACAGGTGCATCACACCACGCCCGGCTCAGTTTACTTTGAGGGACTCTACACCAGGAACATAGTGACAGTCTTTGAAAAAATATAAGGCTCCATTCAGAAACCAGGCTGTATAATGTTTCCATATACCAAGAAAGGAGAGTGGAAACCTCTGTCCTAGTTCGTCAGGAACAAGCAAGGTGTGCAGGGGCCACCCATTTACCCAGGAAAGCATCTCCATCCCAAGACGGGCCTCTGTCCAACGTGGATGTGCATGTTTAGAGGGTCAGCCTGGAAGCTGACAGCCAAACCGACCTCCAGACACCAGAGGAGGCGCAGAGGGGCAGGCCCCACCTTCTGTTGACAAACACTCAGCTTTGGCTTGGTCATAAGCTTACACATGACTCATCCTGTCCCTGTGCTGGGCCTCAGCCTCAAAGGTCAGTGGGGGCGGAAAAGACAAACAGTGCAGGAAGCTGGCAAGGAATGAGGAACCTCCCCCTGCCACCCCGTGGTTTCGCTCAGTGGGTGACCTGCTCCAAATGTCACCTCTCTGCAAAGGCTGCCCTTCTGGGGCTCAGCAGGATGGGCAGTTACCTACTATATCCAAGGCCCAAGTCAGAAAGCCTCTCAGAAAGATGACTGGGAAAGGAGCCAGGGAGATAGCACAAAGGCACAAGTGCCTGCCTGGCAAATGCAAGGTCCTGAGTTTGATCCCTGGTTCTGCAAAAAAAAAAAAAAAGATGACTGGGAAGAAACAACAGGAAAACAGGATTCCTGATTCAGATTTATCCAAATGCTCCCCAAAACTGCAAGTGGAAGAAAGGAGGGGACGCCGCTCTTCACAGCAAGGCACTGATTCCGGCCATGCTTTACTGCACTGTCCGCACCATTGCTTACTTTATAAACATGCATTTCAATCACGCAGTCTCACAGTACACAAAAATATACCACCACGGAAGGCAAAGGTAATGCTACACAAAGGATGAGACTTGTTTAGTTTTCCTACCACTCTTATTAGCATCCGATACGATCACAACACTAAGGACTAATGCTTACTGAGGGACCACACGGGCCAGCCACTAATGAGTCTTCTCTGATCACACAACCATCCTGCAAAGCGGAGATCATCATCCTCATTTGAATAAAATTAAAATGCCAGTTACACGAATTAGAAATAAATTTCAGCAAGCACATCAGTTGGCCCGGGCCACAGAACGAGTGTGAATAAACACATAGGAGGCTGCCAGCAAAGCAAGGTTTCAAACTCTAGGTGCAATTCCTAGGAAAGGAGCACTTCTGCACCTGGCCACAGCTTACACAGCTCACAGTGCCCCCAGACACGGGCGGGATAATGTGTGGTTTCCTACTTAAAAATGGCTTCGCTACCCCCATCCCAGCAATGAAAACATTAAGTCACTTACCTATCTTCTCAGCCTTTTCCTGCTCAATATCTTGCTCAGCCTCTGTGGTACAACGATAGCCTTTCTTCTTAAGCAGGTGGCAGATGAGGACACCAAAGAGACCCATGATGAAGAACACAGGGACAAGGGCATACGCGATGTACTCCGGGTGCCCGTTCCCAGTGTTGTTCGCAGGGGACGGGGTTGTCTCTGTCCTGGAGTGCAACATGTGGCTGCCGCCATTGTCTACAGGAGGGAACAGGCATGGCTGTGTCAGAGATCTGTGAGGGCAAAAGCCCTGACAACCCTCAGGAAGTGTTCACATTAAATCAGTGTCTGCACAAGATGAAATGTCATGTGGTTTCTCTCATACGAGAAACTGCAATTACAGATAAAGAACAAAATAAAAGATAAAGAAGTAGAAAGACAGATTTTTCCCAAGTGGAAAGGGGAGTGAGTGATGTAGGGAAAGAGGAAAATGGGGAGTATTTTTTACACACATTAAGCCCAGGCATATAGCTCAGCCACATAAGCATCTGCCTGGCAAGCACAAGGCCCCGAGTTCAATCCTCAGTACTGGGAAGGGAAAAAAAAAAAAAAAATGACATTACGATGTGTCACATGCATGTTTCAACTCCACACAAGGAAAGGAAACACTGTGCCACAAGCATCACTAATTAAAATCAATCAATCATAAACGATCATTGTCTGCCCTCCAAGCCTCAGACCCCTCAGAGAATGTGGGGGGTGGGGGAAGACTTGTCCTAGCACAAAAGGCAAGAGTCCAGGATGGGACTACAACAGCCCAAGTTCCTATCCCTGCTACTCTCATACTTGTCCACCCTGAGCCATTGTTGGCTTTTTAAACTTGAGGACACCTATTACATCATCATCTGTTGAGAACCCCTACACAATACGCAATGACATTTCTGGGCTTTAGTAATGCATTTATGATGGAACGTGCACATGAACATGAGGCGCTACTATAGCCCAGTACTCGGTGGTCAAGAGCACAGATGCAGGAGCCCCAGGCTGGATGCCCAGCTCCACCACCTGACAGCAACTTAACATCTCAGTGCCTTGATCTTTTACACCAAGAGTGCCTACCCATGATCACAAAGTCAATGGGAAACTGAAATAAACAACTGCATGCAAAACACTTAGAACTGTTTTTCCCAGAAGAATTAAAAACATCATACCAAAGTGACAGATGTGCATCCACGTTTGTAGCAGCACAATTTGTCATAGTTAGGTCTTGGAAACAACCCAAATGCCCATCAACCAAGGAATGGAGAAAAAAAAAAAAAAAGATGAGGTCCTTTTATTCAATGGAGTACTACTCAGCCATAGAGAAGGATAAGCTGTAGAGTGTCATAGGTAAATGGATACAGCTCGAGACCATACCCATAAGTGAAACAAACCAGACACACGTGTGTAAACATCATGTTGTTTCCCTATGTGAGAAGCTGAGAGAGTAGTAAGAGCCAAAATGTACAACAGATATTGTAAAATGGCAAGAAACTGTTCAAAAGGAAAAAGAAACTGGGATGGGGGACAGGAAAAAAGGGGGAAAAAAAAAATATATATATATATAAAATAAGTAAGAGAGCTATACTACTAATCTCTCTTAATTCATTGAAAAAAGATATGTACTAATCCCTGAGTAACTAATTTAAAGATAAAAACATGCATTGTTTTAACCATTGTTTCCCCCCTCCATTATCTTATTTTGAAATTTTGTGGGTTTCTTCTCTTTAAAAATTCTTTTTGAACCACTGGGAAGCATTTCTGTAACTCAGCAATGCAGAGAGAGTGCGGCTGCGCCCGAGAAGCTCGGGGGCATGGCCTCCTTGCCAAGCACAGGCTAGTACCTGGGAACGAGTCTATCACACTAAGCAAAGCAAAGATGCTGTCGTCATGGAGCTCATGTCCTGATGGGACTTGGTAAACTAACATCCATGGAGTGTGAAGAAGAGGGAAAACTCAGGGCGGGCGCCGACATACGAAAGAACGCTGTGTACTTGTTTACCCCATTCATCAACTGTTCACTGCCTGCTGTTACAAGCCCCTTGCTGGAAGCTGGGGAGAGGATGAGCTACATGAAGTACAAGGCCACCTCAGAGCTTGTAGGTAGCACCAAAAACAGGCACTGCGCAAGTCAGCACACAGCCAGATCATGACAGATGGCTAGAAATGCCACAGTAGGAGCATGCAGTAACTGGGGGAAAAGATGACCCTGGGATCTATCTAATGATCTGAGGAAGCGGGAGGTGGTTCTGGGAGGCAGCATAGTTTGGAAAAGGGAAGATCAGCAGCTGTATCTACCAGAGAAGCCAGTGACACAGTGGCCTGTTGGGGTGCGCTGCAGCCTCTGGAAAGCAAGCTGGAGAAAGCTTAGAGTACCCAACTGTAAGGTGTGGCTGATTCAGAGAACCATCTAGCAGCCCAGAAAACTCCCGAAGGTATCGCAATATGGACAAATAAGGAGAACAGTGGAAAGGGGAGAGGTCAGAGAGGCGAGGGCTGAAGGAAAATATGGAATCTGGTTGACATGAACTCAGCATGCAACATTCCGACTCTGAAGTAATAACATGGGGCTTTCTACACCAAGCAGACTCACAGACACTGCTTAAGAAATACAGAAATTAGAAATATACTGACACCAAACTCTAATGCTTCTCAAGATTATCTGGGAAGAAAAGAATCAGTGTTGTTTTAATTGTGTTAAAGAAAAATAGTACGAAATAGAATATGAAACAAGCAGAGCTCATGGTAGCAACAAACAGTATCCAATAGAAGCTTAATCTGCAAATCAGAAACCACGGGTCCAGGAACACCTTTCTCTCACAGGGACAAATCTACTGGCTCTGAACCGGAAAGAAAACTGTTTCCTTTAGTTTGTGAAAGGTGCCTTCATTATTTTATCAGGCAACTTAAAGAATTTAAAATAACCGTAATTATTTTTCTCACTTCTCTCCCAAGAAACTGTATGTAATACAGGCACACACTGCACGATAACATTTGCATCAACAATGAGCCACCTACACGAGGGAGGATCCTAACATAAAATGAAGCTAAAGATTTTCTGTTACTAGCTGGGGGCAGAGCTCAGTGGCATAGCACCTGCCTGGCAAGCCTGAGGTCATAGGTTCAATTCCCATTACCACCAAAACATAAAAATCAAGATTTTTCTCTCAGTATTCTCACTGTGCCTCTTCTACATTTCAGGTACACAAATACCAACTGTGTAACAGGTGTCTATGGTATTCAACATAGTAATGAGACACTTGAGCTTAACTGTCAGTCTGACTGGATTATGTAACTTGTGGAAAGGTGACTGGATCGTGGAGGGCCGACTCACAGGTGGGCTGGCCCACTGATATTCACAGCTAAGTGTGTGGCCAAGAGGAGGTGGGCTGTGTGAGGCGTGCCTTTGGAGCACCTATCTCTCACTGGAGCCATCAGCCTGTTCTGTTTCCCAGTGAACACCACACCCTCCACCATGTTCTGGCTTGGAGCCAGGCAGCCAGGACCGTGAACATCCTAAACCCTTATACCAAATCCTGCAGATCTCTTCTCCTTTACACTGTGGGTCTCAAGTCCTTCGGAGCAGCATCAGGAAAACTGATCAACACAGTTAACATGCAGGACTTGTCGGCCCCTAAGAGAAACAGGCTGCTCCTTACAGCCCCAAGTGCAACAGGCGCTGCCAACGAGGTGCAGAAATGTGGGGTCACCCCCAAGATTGCCCTCAGAATACTTCCCCATCCTTAAGCAGCACGTGACTGCGCACATGGACGTGGGGAGCCAACAGGACTTCAAAGCAGCCTAAATCACTTGCTTAAGGCTGAAAAGTGAGCAACTTATAGAGACAGACTTCCACCCAGAACTCTCCATTCAGTGGAAATAAGCAAGGACCCGCGTTTTCTTCACAATAATGGTCACTTTGTCTGGATCTGTAGTAAGTTCTTCATGCAGCAGCAGGAAAGGGGGAGTGACAGCACGGGGGCTGGGACCTGGAGCCTACACCACCCAGGGTTAGCTCACTGAGAGGGTCTGCACTATGAATGTGACATGGAGCAAACCCTTGCACATACCACATATTTACAAGGCTTTGTGATTCACAAACATGTGTAACTCACTGCACTTCATAACGACTGTATCACGAGAACTAGAAGCTCTGAATCTTGGTTTTGTGGTACTGGAGATGGAGCTCAGGGCCTTCGCACTGAGCTCCATCCCCAGCCCTTTTTCAACTGAGACAGGATCTCAGTGAGTTGTCCGGGCTGGGCTTGAACTTGCAATCTGCCTGCCTTAGCCACCTGTGTTCTAGGATTACAGGCACCAGGCATGCCTATCTTTCATGTAATTTCTTGAAATCTAGGAATTACAGGGAGAGAAAATCTAGCACTACAGTTAAAAATGCAGGCTGCCTCCTGGAGCTGACAGGTGGCCACACTTAGTGCACCCACCCTGGGGGAGTACTTTCATTCACCCACGCTCAGTGTCATCTGTAAATGAAATCCAATGACTGTCCGCATCCATAGTAACTTTAAAACATGGCCCCCACTCTTGGTATTTCTGTCCTCCAGGGATGAAGTCTCTATCTCCTCTCTAATACACACACTGCTTTGTTTGCCCAGCAGAATTTGTTGAGGCTGAGGTTTTGTCAATTTCCTGGTCTCTGGCCTTAACAAACTGACAACTTCCTCTTCCTGAATTTGGGGCACTCACTCTTGGAGCCCAGCCACTGCACTGTGGACACCTCACATGCCCTGTGGACAGAGGAAGCTGCTGGCTTTAACTTAACACCTCCCCACCCCATTAACTAAGCCAGTCTAGAAGCAGAACCTGTGGCCCATCTTCAGGGAGCAAAGATGAGATGCCGCTAAGGAACTCGGCCCAAACTGGCAATCCTTAAAGGAAGTCAATAATTACAGGTGTTTTCAACCACGAAGCTTTAGAGAAAAGTGTTCCGCAGCAACAGTAACCAGAGCCTACCTCACTGATCCACGGGAAAGATTAAATGTATTGACATGTAAAGCACTTAGAGGAGTGACTAAGTAAGAGCCAGGAAAGTGCTTTAGTCATTATGGAGCTGCCCTACCCAGTATGGGAGCCACGAGCCAAAGATGAAATAGAAATTTCAGCTCCAGTTGCATTAACTACACATCAAGCACCCAGCAGTCCCACTTAGCTAACTGCTACCATTCTTGTCTGGTTAGATAAAGAATGCTTCCACCATTGTCCCGACCTGCGGGACGTTCAACGGGTTCGTACCTGGGGGAGAAGTGGGGATTGACAAAGACAGGGCAGGAGACGCAAAGAATGAGGACAAGTCAAAAGGTCTGATCAAGTCCCGTTTATTGAGGTAGTGTGAGCGGTTTATATAGACAGGAGGCGGGGATGACGCAGGAAGAGAAAGCTGCCCTGCCGTGCTCCT
>PVJA010001376.1:22926-47862 GCA_004027025.1 Myocastor coypus | reverse complement strand
CACCATCCCAGAAAGTTCTGCTGGCTCTGTGAAGCATTTATGAGGCAAAGCTGACAAGGAAAATGCTGATTAGAAAATCTGTGTTTTGAAAATGGAAAAAAGGGAAATATGAAAAAGGGAGAGGGGAGGATAAGAAGGGAAAAAGGGACCAGATGATCAATACAGTATCTATAGTTATTCACAGAATGAATGTAATCATTATGGCTCACAAACATATGCTAGTTAAAAAGACTATACTAAGATATACCGAAACAATTCAATGAATAATAACTTTCCAGTAATAAAGTAATTATTTACAAACAGTGTCAAAATACTTATTAACCTATATATAACTTTCCTTTAACACTATTAACTCAAAACACTGTGTCTCGCTCCTTTACCCCCTGCTGAATTATGAAGAAATTATTGCCTGAGTCCAAGTTAATAGCTAAGACTGCCTCAATATTATTTATAAAAGTCGAAAAACAGGGCTGGGGAGATAGCTCAGCGGTCTAAGCACCTGCCTGGCAAGTTCGATCCAGAGTTCAATCCCCAGTACCACATGCCATGCTGGAACCAGGTTGGGTGGCACATGCCTGTAGTCCCAGTACTGGGGAAGGTGAGACAGGAGACTCACTGTGGTATGAACTGTGTAGGGTGACCCTGTATCAACAACAACAACAGAAAAAAAAAAAAAAAAAAAAAGCACAGAATAAGAAGAAAATACCTACCCCAATATTGTATATCATTTGTGTAACAGTATGCACCACTTAAAACTATTCAGGAAAATTCTGTGAAGATATAGTACCTACACGTGTAATATGATCTAATTAGTAAGCAACCAAAATGCAGGAAGGCCTGAGCCAGGCGTTGTAGTGCACTCCTGTAATCCCAGCACTCAGCAAGCTGAGGCAGGAGGAGAGGCAGGAGGATCGGTGTGAGTTCAAGACCAGCCTGAGTTACAAAAGTGAGCTCAAGGCCAGCCTGAACTGCATAGTGAGACCCTGTCTCAAAAAGACACACACACACACACACACACACACACACACACACACACACAGAAATCCAGGACGAAACTATATAAAGAAAAAAATTAAAATATTAAATTATTTTATATAGTAAAACAAAAACTGGCTTCATATTTTCTGTAACTCCTTTAAATTATTATGGATATTTTCTACCAAGGTTATAGATACTTAAAGATGTAGCAGAGGTTGTAAGCCAACCTGAAAATCTTGCCTCCAGTTTCTGCAAGTTCTTGAACCCCAAGTTAGTGTAACAGTAAGAACCATGCAAAGATGATGCCAATATGCATCATCCTAACCAACATGGCGGACATTGCTGCCATCCACCAAGACAGACAACATCTAGACAAAGCAATTCTGTTCAGTATTATGCACTGAATTATATCAACCCCAAGGAAATTCAAATGTTTAACACTCAGTAGCCCAGGATGTAACAATATTTTGGACACAAGATCTTTACAAAGGCAATCAAATCAAAATGAGGTCTTTGGGAAGACCCAAATCCCACTTGACTGATGTCCATGTAAGACCTGGAGGCAGATATGGACATAAGAAAAATGCCATGTGACGATAAAGGCAGAGATCTGTGATGGCTCACAGGTCAGGAAACATGAAGATGACCAGAAAACCACTGCCAGCAAGGACACACTCATGAAACAGGATCTCTCTCACAGCCACAGGAAGGAAGCAGCCAGCTGACACCAGGGTCAGTTGCCAGAGGTGGGTCACACAACTAATGGGGGTTAAAGCCAGGTGGTTTATGGAACTTTGCCAGCAGCCCTCATAACTACCACATTTGGCATGGGGAAGACATCATGAGACCAGGTTTGAACAGCTATATGGTCTGAAGGTTTCCCCCAAATTTATGTTGAAATTTAATGGCATGGTAATAGAATTAAGAGGTGCGGGCTTAGGAAATGACAGGGCCATGGGAACTCCACCCTTACAAATGGATCAATGTCACTATCCTGGAAGTGATGAGTTGTCACAGGAGCAAGCTCCTGATCAAAGGACAAGTATGGCCTCTCTCCTTTCTGTCACTGAAGCTCACTTTCCTTCCCTTCCCCTATCTCACATCACAGTGCAGTGTGAAGTCCTGCACAGGTGCTCACACCATGCTCCAGGGTTCCCAGCCTCCAGAATATAAGCCAAGCCCATGTATACGGCTTACAAATTAGTCTGTGGTATTTTGTTATAGCAACCCCAAACGGACTGAGACAAACACACAAACATACAAGAGAAAAGACTCCACATAACACACTCTGCTCCAAAGGGAACCAATGAAAAGAAGTCAGGGGTCCGCCCCTCAGACAGCAAGGAGAAGTTTCCAGAAGCAACAAGTGACCAGCTGGTGAAAGAGCACCTGAATTAGGAAGAGAGTGAAAACTGGTGCCGCTGCTATGACAAACAGTGTGGAAGTTCCTCCAAAAAATACAGAATAACTACCATGTGCTCCAGAAATTCCATCCCAGGGGATGCATCCAAAAGACCATGAATCAGGATCTGGACAAGATTCTGATGCTACACTTTCATGGCAATAGTGGAAAAACCCTCATGCCTATTGACAGATGAAGGGATAAAGAAATTCTGGTGTATATATCCAACATAAATACACAGATCTGCATATGCAATAATATGGGTGAAACTAAGTCAGTTACAGAAGGACAAACACCACATGGCTGCACTTAGGAGAGACTTCTCAAGTTCTGTACCTGCCCCATGACCTGCGAGGAACATGTTCCATGATTCACGGCAGACACCTGACCCTACACAGTACCAAACCTTGTCACATGCTATGCTATTTCCTATATACACATGCCTAAGAAAAAGGTTAATTTTTAAAGTAGGCATAGTAGGAGACTAAAACTAACTAAATAAAACAACTATAACAACACATTATGATAAAAGTTGTAAAAACGTGGTGTCCCTCTTAAAATCTTATTGTACTTTCAAGTTTTCATGTAGAAGAATCATTTAACCCTTTGCTTATCTAAATTGCTACCTCACTCTTCTTGGGCTCTGAGGCCCTTCTTAAGTAAAATAAGCGTGACTTGACCACAAACACAATGATGTGGAAACAATCTGATCACTGAGATGGGTACTCGGTGACTACCCAGTTGGTGGCATACCTGCATGGATAAAGGGAAGGTTTGCGTCCCAAGCCAAATGAAGTAGGTCACAGTGGGACAGCCACATTCTTATCTCACTACTCAAAACTGTACACAAATTAAAACTTATGAATATTTTATTTCAATAATTGTCCTTTTCATATTTCTAGACCTCAAAGGGCCGTGGGCAATTACATTCACAGGGAGCCAAGCCACAGATAAGAGAGGATCACAGAAGCCAAAGTTGGAGAAATAGAGTGGTACCTGCCAGGGAGTGGGAGAGGAGGAAAGCGACAGGAGCTGCTCAAAGGTACAGAGTGTGGGTTACACACAGAAAACAATCAGTTTCTAGAGACCTGACAGTACTGTATTGTGTACCTAAAAACCTGTTGAGAGAATAGTATTCATGTTAAGGTTTCTCACCAAACAAAAGGCAAACAAACCTAAGGGGAATCTTTAGAAAGGCTGGAGAGCAGGGATGAAGCAGGCCGCATCCCCTTTCCCAAGAACACATGGGAAACCTTTAGTTTCTAATTTAGGATGCCTCTTGGAATTTTTAAACTTCTCTCTTGCTGCATTTTACTGCCTATTTCTCTATACTTTCTTGGTATAAACATTCTTTTAAAACTCTAAAAATAAAAGAAAATAAGTTGGAAAAAATAGGATAAAATGAGAAGAAAAAAACACCCCCAGAACAATGCCAGCTACAGCCCTTGGGAGACTCAAGGACTAGGGTCCTCGGACACACACAGCAAGCTCTGACGGTGGGGTGGGGCTATTATAAGAGAGGGAGGGAAGAAAAAAAAAAGAAAAGACAAAAAAAGGTTAAAAAAAAAAAAAAAAGAGAGAGAGAGAGGGAAGGTAAGGCAAGATGGGTGGGGCAGGGCAGGCTCCCCAGAGTCCCAATTGGACATAGCCAGTTCCAATGAACTAGAAAGCAAGGCAGAAACTAGACTCTCTGGGTTGAAGAATGGAGATAGTGAGCTCCGTTTCCAGAAGCTTCCTTTCTTAGATGCACAAAATGAACAAAAAATGAACAAAGATGGAGAGTAATTTATGTTCAGGGTTAAAGGAAGAAACTTCCTTGGAATTTGTTTTGCTTTGTCTTCTTCTGTTCTCTATTGTTATACCAGAACACTTGAGACTGAATAATTTGTAAAGAAAGAAGGTTTACTTTGGCTCACAATTCTGGAGGGAGATAAATCCAAGAACATGGCACCAGCGAAGGCCTGTGTAGCTCCAACTCATGGTAAAAGCAGAAGGGCAAGCAAGCACATGCCAACGACCAGGGAAGAGCAGAGCTTCACTTTACAGTGACATCTTCTAGCAGTAACTAAGGTGGCAGCAATAGCTAATCCCCTCTCACAAGAGCCAGAATGCACACAGGGGAAGACTATAGCCCTTCAAAGCCTCGTGGACCAGACATGTGCCATGGGCTCCCACCTCCCAGCATGACTCTACCGAGATCTAGCTTCCCCAAACATGAACCTCTGTGGGACACACTCAACCGCAGCAGCGCTACCCATGTGTTAAAGAGAGGCATGAAAGGCGCTTGGGGCACAGCTCAGCAGGGGAATTCTGGCCCAGTACACCCAATGCTAAACCCCAGCACTGAAAGGAGTGAAAGTGAGAGACTAAAAAGGAATATGCAGCAGAACCTTGGGAAAGGATTTCCAGACGAAGGAGGCAGATCACACCTGTGCACCAGCAAAAGGACCCACCTTCCTAAGGCTGGCCTTTACAGCAGGTAGAAGGAGCTGGGGAAACAGGCGGCCGACATCCTCTGCTTTCTATTGCATCAGAAGTGACTGAGGGCCACGGGCCTGGGGTAGCAAAAGAGGGAGCTTGAGAAGCACGGGGGCTTGAGGTGTATGCAGGCTTGGCAAAGAGACCAGAGCAAGGGGAGGAGCCCACAGAGACCGCACAGCACACGCTGCACACTGCTGAAACGCACACGCCACACTGCCAACTGTGCCAACCTGTG
Source organism: Myocastor coypus (assembly GCA_004027025.1). Classification (NCBI taxonomy): domain Eukaryota; kingdom Metazoa; phylum Chordata; class Mammalia; order Rodentia; family Myocastoridae; genus Myocastor; species Myocastor coypus. The sequence continues at coordinate 42,766 of PVJA010001376.1, read as the reverse complement.
GGAGGAGAGGGGACAACGCAGCCTACAAACCTCAGAGAGTAAGGGACGGGCACCAGAGTCAGCATGGATGTGAGCAGGGATAACATGAGGAAGTTAACAGTTTAGACTAAGAAGCGCCCAGAAGAGCTCGAAGTCTGACACCGTTACACCACTATTACTACTACAAAGAACTAGCATTGCAATTACTGGGCACATAATGAGGCTGCAGTGAGCCAAGCATTAAATCTTTAGAACAAGGCTATAAAACGCTCACCAGCCTTATCCCATATTACAGATGGGGAAACAGAGGCATAAGAAGGTCAGGCAAGGCTCCCAAGGTCATATGGCTGCTGAGTGGCGGGACCAGGTTTCAAATCAGGCAGAACAGATCCCACTTGCTTATTAGCCTAAGTGTCTACATAAATAAAGAGGTTTATGAAAATGTCCCATTTAACTACCAATGTCTGCCTAAAGAATACATCATTGCTTGTTTCAACAACATCTCATCATTTAGCCGTTTGTGCCTTGAAGTGCTGAATACTGGCCTGTGCCTTCATATTTCACAACTCAGTTTAAGTGACAAACTCCCCACACTTCAAAATCATGGGCTCTAAGTAGCCCAGCAAGAAACCTGGTATGTCCAGAAATATTGTATGTTCCCTATCAGACTCCAAAGCAGTTTATGAACTGAGTAATGTAAACGCATCATCAATCGCCAATCCCAAGTCCCAAGTCACACCTCACCCCCTACACGTGATATATCCTGGGTCCCCATAGCCCAGCTGCCTCTCCAAAAACAAATTCATCACCTCAGTGTGAGAAGTGCCAGTGCAAAGCAAGAGCCACTTGGACCACTGTCAGCTCTGATGAATAAGCAGGATTCCCTTCCATAGCACTTAATGACAAAGGGCAGTGTTTATCAAAATTCTTGGGGATCGAGACAATCCTTAGTACTTGCAATGTGTGCATGTGCTTTCCTGAGATGCTGAGAAAATTCCAAGAGGAGACAAGATAAAAAAGACAGAAGGCAGCAGCAGGGAAGAAAAGAGGAGGTATGAGGGACACAGCTAACCTAAACAAGCCAAAAGCAATTCTCAAGCTCATTTCCAAGCAACAGCTACCTTTCCAACTCACCTCTTATTCAGCGTAACTGAAACCAGGTGGCACAGAAGTGGCATTCCTCAAGCCCAGTGGGCACAGCGTGAGGGGTGCTAACAATGAAGACAATGGCAGTCACCAGAGACTCCAGATGAGGAGGTCCTTGGAACCTCTCACAAACAGCTTTAGGCCAACCAAGGCCAAGAGCACTCTGATAGCTCCCAGAGCAACTGTGGCCCTCTTATCAGGGAAGGTGTGCATTCTCAGAAGCTAGGGTTTCTCAGCAGAGACCCAATGCAGTTGATGGGACAGAGACCTGGCTGGGCAGGAGACGACATTTGCCAAGCTGGGTTGAAAACACTTCCATATACACACTTTTTAAAAGCTACCATTTAAATCACAGTAACTGTGAACAGTCTATGTTGGTCTAGATTTCTGACTGAGATGGCTAGACATCCATTTCTCTAAAGGGTTTTTGTTTGTCCACCTTTGCCACTACCTCGGTGACAGTGAACAAGCCACCTGCTGGGTGACTCATCTAAAAACCTACGAACAAAAGCCTGTACCTGGGGCCCAGCAGGATGACTCAGTGGTCTAAAGTGTCTGCTTAGGAAAGCTTGGGCGGCTTCAGGGACTGTGGTTCAATCCCCGGCACCACATGCTGTGCCAGCCCTGCCCTCAGGGCAGGCTGAGCTGGCCATAAAAACAAATAAATAAACAGACAAAAGTTCTGAAACAAGAAAAAAAAAAAAAAAAAAAGATAAAAAATTTTTTAAAAAGCCTGTACCCGTCACAGTTCTCAAAATCTCCTGACTCCTCACTCTCCTGTAGCCCTGCGCACAGGTCACTCTGCGTTAATGCTACCAGATGTAAAGACACAGGCCCACCCTCCACGTCCACAGGTTCACTCACCCACTCTTACAACTCGTTTCACAGCAAAATAAATCCTGACAGGCTCATTTGGTAGCAAAACCTATCCCGTCCTGATATATAGAGATTTGTGATCTTGATTCCACCTGGCTTGCTCTACAGCCATTACCAGGCTCAATTAAACCTCAGGTTAGGAAGGAGTTATACAGCGTTTAGCCCATGGATCTCCCAGCATAGTAAGGCAGGCACTATCATTTCAGAGAAGCAGAAAAGCAGGCTCCAGGAAGGCCCGGCCATCTCCAGCCTCCCTCGTGGTGCTAGGACTTTCTGGCTAGTACAAAACTTCTGCCTTGATGTCCAAGTCAACTATGGACTCTAATAAAAGCAGAAGCAAAGAATAACATACAATACAAACCCTCCAAAGTTATTTCTCTGTGGCTATGGAAACAACTAAAGTCACAGCCTCGCAAGCAGTGCCCATAAGGGTCAGTCACGGAGCCACATCCTTCCCCAAACTCAAGAAGCTGAAAATGGATGAGGAAGCCGGGCGTGGTGGCTCACGCCTGTAATCCCAGCATTTGGGAGGCTGAGCCAGGAGGATCAGTGTAAGTTTGAGACCAGCCTGGGCTACAGAAGTGAGCTCAAGGCCATCCTCAACTGCATAGCGAGACCCTGTCTCAAAAAGACAAAAAAAAAAGGTGAGACCAACTGAGCTTATATGGAGATAGGAGGACAATATAAGTCAGTATACAAATAAGCGCTAAACTTTACAGTGGAGCTTAATTCCACCAGCCTCCAATAGACTCCCCAATAAATAGCTATGGCAGCCCCACCCTGCCTGCCAAAGCAGCTGTAACAGGGTGGGGGCAGAGAGAGACCCCAAACGGTGAATGACAGCAAAGTCCACCAGAGAAACAAAACCCCACCACCCCAATTGCAGGCACAATCTCACTGTTCTTTATTTTGTCTAAGCTCTCCAAATACTACCGTGATACATAAATACTGAAGTCTGACTTAATGTAGAGAAAACCACTTTAGAAACACGGATGTGACACAGCTCCCCAGTAAAATTCACAGAAATCAGGAATCCCAGGAATGTTGGAGTCCCCACATACAGCATCGTGTGGCTCTGAGGACTCCTGAGAAATAATTATCGTTATTAATGGCAATCATTTTTAAGTGGAAAAACATAATTGTATTTCCAACTCCATTAGTCAATAGGAATGTTTGGGCGCACCTTCACGCTGAGCTGGGACTTACTTGTGGAAATACACAGGACTATGGCGGGAAGTAATGACGACCATCCAGGAAGAAAGAGCACTAAACATGAGAACTCAAAGGAAAAACCGAATTTCACAGGACATAAAAGGGATACACTTTATTACTGACAGCCGGGAGGTTAGGGAACAAAGGAAAATCGTCCTAAACCTCCTGCTGCTCCCAGAACAAAGGACGAAGACAGAAGTGATGTCACTACACAGAAACTTCTAAAAGGATGAAATGTAAACATTTACCGTCCTGGATTTCAATTTAAGCTAAAGGAGGAAAATTTACTTTGTAAAGTCACAGAAAGTCCCCAACTTCTTTGGGACTTTCCAAATGCTACGTGGGACTTATCAGTGAGTGTTTCTGTTTCTTGTTTTAGATGTGGGATGTGCTGTGGATTGAACCTTCAATCTCCCTCCTATGGGAAAGTGCCCACCCCCAACCTACATCCTTAGTCCATTTATTATTTTCTCATTTTGATAAAGGATCTCATTAAGTTTGTCAAGCTGCCTTCAAACATCCAATGCTCCTACTTCGCCTCCCATGCAGCTGTGAATACAGGTGTACACCACCATACCTGGCTTGGGAGTTATTTATTAAGGCCACAAATTTCCAGACCAAACAGAGATCCTGAGGGGGCACCAAGGACTGAACACACACAACAGCTACAGCCCAGCCGACCTCAAGCTACTCCTGGAGAAAGGAGAGGCAAGGAATTCAACTTCTGTTTCTGGCATCTTCCTGCCAGAAGATGGTTTGCTTTGAGGAGACAAGAGAATGCTCATCTGACCAGGCCTGATCCAGTCTGGGAGAAGGGCAACTCATTAATTTTGCTCTGGGACAAAGGCCAGGAAGCTATCACCTCTTTCTGAGGAAAGAAAGCTGAGGGGTCCCAGGCACACTCTAAGGGGCAGGGACAGACATGGAGTCTTCTAAAGGTTGTAAGGGAGGGCAAAACCCAAAGGACTTCAGGGCCTGGAAATCCCTCTGCCAATGCTCTTCCTGCTCCTGCTCCTGCTCCTGCTCCTGCTCCTGCTCCTTCTTTCCTCTGCCCCTCCTCCTTCTGCTCTCTTCAATGTGACCAGCTACAAGATTCTTACAGCTTTAGGGGCCCTGACTGACTTTTCAAAGGGGCTGTGTGGCCAGAGCACAGGCATGAAGACTTTTACTAAAGAATCATGTGTACCATTCCAATTGTGAGCTATGATCATTCAAGGAACAAATGGAATTATTAAAACATTGGGCTGGCAAGACAGCTCAGCAGACTAAGCGCCTACTTAGGCAAGTGCAGGGACCAGGGTTCCACCCTGGGCACCACCAGCCATGCCACCCTGCCCCCAGGCATTCTGAGCCAGCCATGGACATGTGGCATGGTGGCGCACACCTGTAATCACTATGAGTCTGAGCTGCATAGTAAGACCCTGTAATAAATATTTTTAAAATAATAAAATAAAACATATTTCACACTTTTGTAACTGTCATGAAGACACTTTTTCTGGCTACCAAAAGATATCACACTCACATGTCTTCCCACTGTTGCTCACAAACCACTGCACTTGGAAGCTGTAATAGTTGCCACAAACATAATTCGTATCAGCAGTGTTAATTACATGGAATCTGAAAATCTTTTAGGAAGGAAGGGAGGGAGGGAGGGAGGGAGAGAGGGAGGGAGGGAGGAAGGAAGGAAGGAAGGAAGGAAGGAAGCAAGGAAAGGAAACGAAAGGGAAGGGAAGGGAAGGGAAGGGAAGGGAAGGGAAGGGAAGGGAAGGGAAGGAGAGAGGGAAGGAAGGATAGAGGGGAGTAAAAGAGAAGCCAGCAGGAAGAAGGGAGGTAAAAGGGGGGGAAGAAAGAAAATTTTCAGTCACACACATTAGAGACACACTGTATAAAACACAAAAGTTCCCTGCCAAATAACATTACACTTTTCAATGTGCTGTCACACTTAGTTTACTTGAGACCCCTAATGCCAAGGATGTCTGATGTCACCCTCATGTCATCAGTAAACCAGAGGCCTAACATGACACTTCTACCCTGGGAAGAGACAGAGAAATGACTCTGCAGAAAAACTAAAACTCAGCCCTACTGTCATCTTTCCAGCCACTCATGACAAGAGGATACCACACAGCCATACTGTGGTCGCAGTCAACAAGGATAAACGGGACATGGAACTCAAAGGAAAACTGTGATTCAAATCCAACAGCTGTGCGTCTGCAAGTGGATGGAAGGGTTTTCCATCCTGGCACCTCTGAGCCCGATCCCCAAGGGCACCCTGGACACCTGCAACAGGGCACCTGTGGGAGCAGAGAGAGGATTCCTCAGTCATCAAAGGAGTAGTTACTGTCACTCTAACTTGATGAGTGGTTTTGTTGCACTATTAGGTAAGACAGAGTGCCCAGTGAACTTACACCCAGCCTGACAGATACCAACCATTCCCCAAAGTATAAATGAGTAGGTTGTCCTTGGGAGGTGGACATGGGACACAGCCCACAGTGCTCTACACAGCCTGTGCTGCTCTGCACCCCATGCCCCTGCGCGCCACAGAAGTATACAGCTTCAAAAGGCTACGAATAGCAGCACATGCTTAAACCCAGCTTTGGGAACTGGCCCTCCACTCAGTTTTCCGAGGACTCCATCTCATTTCCATTTGCCAGATTCCTAAAGGGGCACTAACACCAGCCTTAAGTAACCACACCAAAGGCCACTGCCCACTTTCCAGAAGTCTGCAATTTACAACAGATCCGATTGTGTACATTCCTTGCAAGAGGCTACGCAAGGACTCAGAAATGATTTAAGCTATGGGAGGAAGGCCAAGAAGCAAGCGCCAGAACAAAACCTTCAAACAGGAAGCAGAGGACAGGCCCAGATGGGCCGTTTCCAGCACAAGCAGAAGCAGCAGGCCGACGGGTGTTGCTTCAGGAACGAACAGATCCCCAGGAGCTCAGAGTGAGCCAGTGTGGAGGGCCCAGCCCTGGGGTGTGCTGAAGGCCTGGGAAGCCGCCAAACCATTTCCTAAGCCCTAGGGAAATGAGAAAGGGGCAGAGCCGAGCTGGGTGGCTGGAGCTGAGAAGGTCTGCTAAGAGAAGCTGGGTCCAGAACCCCACCAGGCTGCAGGATAGGGAAACAGGGATGGGTCTCACAGAGCGCTGAGGGGTTTTGATTTCCACATCCCAGGCCTCTGAAACACTCAACTACTCTCTCATCATCTGCTAAGAGCATCTGAACTTTACTGAATGCTTACGGCCATCAGAACTGGGGATGGAGGGGCTGGGGAGACAGCTCCGAGGCACAAGTGCCTGCTGGGCAAGTACAAGATCGTGAGTTCGAACCCCAGTTTCACCAAAAAAAAAAAAAAAAAAAAAAAAACTGGTGGAACTCAGGAACTGACACTGACCTACATCCTCAGCCCTTGCAAAACTTTGTTCATTCATTTATTTAGAGACAGGGTCTCATTAAATTACTACATTGACCAGACTGGATTCCAACTTGCATTCCTCCTGCCTTAGCCTCCCACAGTGCTGGAACAAGCCTGCCCACCACACCCAGCTCATCATCTATTTTTTAAATATCCACCGGTCTGAATAGGGATTATTATTAAAACCATCTCAGAACTGGATACAATAAAGAATAGTCACTCATGTTACAGAGGAATGGCTGGGCTGAAATCTGAACTGAGTTCGCAGCAGCAGGCAGGGTCCAGACTGAGCCAAGGTGACTCCCTGAGAAGCAGCAGCAGCAGCAGCCAGCTATTTCTTAGCTGTACTGTGTCCAACCTGCAACCCAGCTGTGCAACCTGAGCCCAGCTGATAAACTCCTCCGTGCCTCGGTTTCCCTTCCTATAGAGTGAACTGCTGCTGAGAATCAAATGAGATTAATTTGAGTCCCCCAACTGCTCAGTGGAGCGCAGATACTCAGTGATGGCTGTGATGACTGTTACTGCCAGTGCGAAGCGGGGACCCAGAGGCAAATGCACAGGAAGCCACTGTGGTCCACAGGAGCCGGACAGGAAGCAGCAGCACAGAATCCCTGAACCCTCACACTACAGGCAGAAGCAGCACCTCAGTGGTGAGTTCCCATTCCCACACTCCAGCCCAGAGCTCCCTTCCTTCCAGGAACAGGAAGCCAATAACGATTAAGCTGAAAACTACAGAAGTCCTACATGGAAGGTTTTCCAATTAGTCACAGGTTGAGCCAGGCAGTGTTCTGGCATGACAGACACGTGGTCTGGCTTCTGAGAATCTAGGAACTGGGAAGTGAAGATGAATAAGCGGAGAGCCTCAAGGTCCTTTCCTTGCCGAAGTCCCCAGTGTAAAACCCCCATGACTGCTCTGGAGACAGCGCAGAGGACAGGAAGGAAAAGGAGAGGAAGTAAACAGTGCGTCAAGAGGGATGAAGATGGAGAAGGTTAAACAGGAGCAATAATAAAGAAAACCCTAGCAGGGACGCCGAGAAGCTGACTCTAAGTAAGGCGCAGAAAATGAATGCCATGGGCACGAAACCCAAACTATTCTGAAAAGCAACAGCAATCATCTAGACAGGAAAGAACTGAATAACCGTCACACACTGATGCCTACTTGTACAGTTCCTGCTCCAAGGACTTTCTAGGTGGTCCCTCATTTAACCCATAGAGTAGGTCTATTGTAACCACCTCCAGCTGGCTCTGGCTCTTGGGGCCTTGTTTGGAGGGCAACTAGGACAGAAGCCCACAGGACAGCAAGCATCAAACCATGGGGCATGGCCAATCGCATGCCTATTTGAAGGAATAAAAGGAAACCTGTCTGTCGGGTGGGGAGGGGTTCCATAGAGCAGACACCACAGATGCTGAAGTCCTTCAGCTGTTTTTACAATTTAAGGGTCCAGTGAAAATGACAAAGCAGGGACTCGCTGGTTGCAGGTAGACTCCACAATGCAGGCTGCTTCATTCACATTTCACTTCCCCCAGGTCTCTCCCATTTGGTTAGGGACCTGTTTCTTGACTCTTTAAATTCCTTTAGGCCCTGAAGGTCAGGTCGGTTTTCTTATGTTTATTATGCCACCCGTCTGGTATGTAATCCTGGGTTGTTAGCTTACTTTAGGCTAACTACTCAGGACCAGTGCCCTGCTGCCTAAATTTTCCCTCTTCCCTTGCTTCACTAGTATTTCCAATCCCATGTTCCACAAGTAAAAATTATTCACAGAAAGATCAAGTAACTTACACCAGGCACACAGCAAGAAACAAAGGCCCGATTGTTATCCAGGCAGCTGGCTCCAGAGCCCTAGAGGCCCACAGCCTGACACCTGATTGTCACAGCCACTAAAATTCCACAGAATCCAATTACCCATAGCTCGGCTCTACTGTAGGGAATATGGTGCTCGGGTACTTAGGACAGAGTCTCCAGTCATTTCTCAACCAATCCAGTAATGAATCTGCAGGGACAGAATGGCTTTCCTAGCAAATTATGGAACGGAAAAAAGAGAGTACACTTAAAATTTATGTCTTTTCCAAAAAAAAAGCATCCATTTTTGGTAAATAAATAAATAAATAAATAAATAAAAATTTTTAAAACTTTCATTTTTTTTTTTTGAAACTTTCATTCTTTTACTAAAAAATCCTATCATTTATAAGAAGCAAAATTTAAATACCCAATCTGCATGTAACTCTGAAAACTGCTTTACTTCTCAGAAATCCTAAACTTTTCTTTGATTTTTAAAATAAAAACAAGTTATAAGAGACATATCATATCGCATTTTGTCCAAAATAGCTGCAGTGGTTAAAAAATGGTAAATGAAAAGACATGTGCAAAGCAATATTCAATGATACTGTGATCCCAATTTTTATAAGGAAAACAAAAAGATACCAAAATATTTACAGTGGTTCTCTGTGGGCAGTGGGATTAGAATTATTTTTATTTTATTTATTTTCAGCATGTTTTGTATTTTCACATTTTCCCTTTGTTTAATTAAACACAGAACAGCACAAAAAGGTAGCCTGTTAGACAGTACCTTCCCAATGAAGTCAGCATTTATCTTTTTTTTGAATTTTTTTTTTTTAAATTTTTTTTCTTGTTTCAGAACCTTTGTTTATTCACTCATTTTTATGGCCGGCTCAGCCCACCCCAAGGGCAGGGCTGGTGCAGCATGTGGTGTGGGGGATCGAACCTCGGTTCCTGGAGCCACTCAAGCTTTCCCAAGCAGGTGCTTTAGACCACTGAGCCATCCTGCCGGGCCCCAGAATTTATCTTTGGTGGGTGTATATTTTTTCACTTTTTAAATTTTCAAAAATAAGCTGGGTGTGGTGGTGCATGCCTGTAATCCCAGCACTTGGGAGGCTGAGGCAGGAGGATCAGTGCGAGTTCAAGACCAGCTTGGGCTAGAAAGTGAGCTCAAGGCCAGCTCAAACTGCAGAGTGAGATCCTGTCTCTAAACAAATAGATAAGTAAATAAATTTTCAAAAATAACTTAGTATTAACCAGTACAGTTAGGATTTGATTACAAATAACAAAGTCAATAAAAAGTCTTCCTTACTATCAGGTTAAGAAATTGTTGGGGCCCGGCGGGATGGCTCAGTGGTCTAAAGCACCTGCTTGGGAAAGCTTGGGTGGCTTCAGGGACTGTGGTTCAATCCCCAGCACCACATGCTGCACCAGCCCTGCCCTCAGGGCGGGCTGAGCCAGCCATAAAAATTTAAAAAAATAAAAAAAAAAAATGAGTGAATAAACAAACAAAGGTTCTGAAACAAGAAAAAATAAATAAATAAATAAATAAAATAAATTCTTAAAAAAAAAAAAGAAATTGTCACTGCTGTACATCAAAACTAGTTGAATAACTGCAATATTACACAATTTAGCCTAATAGTATAATAGTAATGCTGTAGGGATACACCAGAATACAGGACTGAAACCCTCTTTGTAAAGGGAATGCCTAAAATTACAATCCAAAATATCAATAGACCAGACAGTCCCACTCACTGAAGACAGGTGCTATGCAACCTTTGGTCCATACCATAAGAATCAAGAGTCCAAGAAAACCATATAATTTTATGACTTTCACTTTATTATACTATAAAATACAAATAAACACATAAGACAGTAAGGCACTGACCTGATCCTTTCTTTTTCCTATTGATGTTTAAAAATGTTTTTGAGCTTTTTTTTTACAAATAGAAAACAAGTATAATTTCAGAAGTTACACCAGGCACAATATTTCAAAAATTATGAGTTAGTTTTTCCCAAGGAGGAAAACCTGATGGATTCATCCTTGAACACCTACTGTGTGTCCTGAAATTTAATCCAATTCTGACACTAACACCCTAGAGCTAAGTGTGGACTCACCCGGGGTTGGGTCACACACATGACCACTACTTCTGACACCAACCTCAAACAGGGTCTCTGGGACAACCTAGCTGACACAAATCTGGGGGCTTCCCGTGGTCCCCTCTCCCCTCACTTTCAGTCACCACTAGAAAGAGTCACAGAAGTCAGGGATACAGTATGTTTATGAGCACAAATTTACCACAAAGCATACAACTTTGTAATGGCTAAATGGCAGAGGTGTGTGGGGCAAAGGATAAAGGGCAAAGTGTGGAGGGAGACAGACAGGGCTTCCTTCTGGACAGGCCACCTCCCAGCACATCCTGCAATGATCATCCAGAAGATCCCGCTGCCTCTGCACTTCAGAGTTTTCATGTCATCACACAGGGCAGAGTGACTAGGCCTCGAGAGAGTCTGAACCTATTGACTCCCAGGTCAGAGGCCCCTGGGAGAAGCTCCCAGCCACTGTTGGTTTCTAGGCAACTAGTCCCCTCCTCCCAAAGCTACCTGGGACCCCCACCTAGAGTCACCTCACTGACATACACTTAAGTACAACCTAGATAGGCTCATTATAAAGAACACAAGACACTCGTACTAGACAATAACCCTAAGAACTGCAGGAGTTCTGTGCCTGAAATCAGGGACAGAAACAAAATATACATTTTTACGACACCACACTGACTTGAAATCAAGAGTCTTTCCTTCTGAATATTTCAAGGTGCAGCACTGAACTAGCATGAAAAGGTCAACTACTCCATCATATGGGTCAAGCAAAAGCCTCTTCCTTCCTGTCTCAAGTCTCCTCTCATTCCTACCCATCTTGAGATGCAAGGGCCACGGTCTGTGTAACGACTATCTCATATGGAAGTCAAGGTACATGGCTTTCACACTGCTTATGTTTCTTCACCCAAAAGCTATTCAATCACAGTCTGAGACACTGAGGGATTAAAAAATCTGTCTCAGAGGACAGAAATGGAGCCTAGAGCCAGGCAGAGATTCACAAATCATTCCCAGGCGCATCCGTGGGTTTTATTTGCAGACATTGACCACCCTAACATTGGCAGCTCTCCAGCTCCTGAAGGAGTGGACCTGGCCAACAACAGGGCTAAAAAAGCAAAATGTCTTCTAGGCTTAAAGGCGTAGAGCAGGATACACGCCTACAACCTCAACACTGTGGAAAACTGAGGCAGGAGGATCTGAAGTTCAAGCTCAGCCTGGCAACTTACTTAATAAAAGCCTGTCTGTAAAGAAAACTTAAAAAGGATGGGGTGGTGGCAGATGGAGTGCAAAGGCCCTGGGTTTATTTATTTATTTATTTACTTATTTAGTCTTTTTGAGACAGGGTCTTGCTACGCAGTTCAGACTGACCCTGAGCTCACTTTTGTAGCCCAGGCTGGTCTCGAACTTGCACTGATCCTCCTGTCTCAGCCTCCTGAGTGCTGGGATTACAGGTGTGCACCACCACACTGGGCTCAAGGCCCTGGGTTTAATCCCAGAGAGAGAGAGAGAGAGAAGAATTTTAACAGTTCAAAACGAAGTAGTAACATTGATTTTGTATAATATCGAAGGATTTACTCCAACTGAAGAAAAACACATAATTAGCATAATTAGCTAGTTTTTACCATTAATGAACATTCTTGGCTTTCATACCATTAATTAGACCATAAACACTGCACCCACTTCTTGGGTGTCATCTCAGCACCCCTTAAGCTGAAAACTGTTCCTATCTGAATATCTTTGAATGACATGAGATTATATTGAATTTTTCATATCTGTGTTACTTATAAAGGACTTACATTATTCATTTAATCCTCCAGCAATGTATACAGAACAAAGTATCATTTGCTTGTTTCCTCTCCTCTCTCTCCCTCCCTTCCTCCCTCCTTTTCCTTTCCTCCCTCTCAGGGCCCCGTCAGCTCAGCACCTGCGGCTCCTGTCCCAGGACAGTGGCTGAGGGCCTATTCCAGCCCTCTCTCCTCCCACTCAGCCCATCTTCCATGCACACTGCCTGCACCACCAAGCCAAGTATGTGAGGTGCTCCACAGCTGAGCCTGGTGGCCCCTTAGGCTCCCTTCACAGAGCTTTCCCTGAGGACTCCCATCCCCACCGGCGCAGTACTGACTCCTGTTCGCCTCTCTGTGAGGGATAGAAACTAAATTTATTTTTCAGCTGACATACATACACAATACCTAGCCTAACTCAAATAAGGAAAACTTCATTTTTAAATTAACTGCACACTGTAGGTAAGAAATATATACCAGTGGGGCCCAGCAGGATGGCTAAGTGGTCTAAAGCGCTGGCTGCTGCAGGGACCACAGTTTGATCCCCGGCACCACATGCTGTGCCAGCCCTGCCCTCAGGGCAAGCTGAGCCGGCCATAAAAATAAACAAACAAACAAAAGTTAAAAAAAAAAGAAAGAAATATCTACAAGTTTTGCCTGCAAGACTGCCAAAAGATACCAATTTGGAAAGTGAGCCTGTGAAGTAAGTCTTCCACTGAAAACCTGGCTCTACCACTCAGCTCTGAGCACTAACCAAAGCCTGTTCTGTGACTGTGTTCTGGTGTGACCTGAACAGAGGGAGGGAAGGGAAAGAACTGAGGAAGCAATAAAAGCACTCAGGCCACACAAGCACGTAGCACAGACCTGCAAAGAAAAGTAAAGGAATGCTGCTGAGCAGCCAGCTGCCTCCTTGCCCATGCCAGGAACTCCACATGCCACTTCTTAAAATGTGATGGGCACTGCTGGTCCAGGGGTGGAATGCTCACCTGCTACTTCTTAGAATGTGGATAGTTCACACAACTGTGTCAGAACCCTCGCCTAACAAGCCTGTTACAGACTGAAAATTAGTGTTCCCAAGTTATAGTGTAAGATGGGAGAACTAATGCACTCTCCAGTGGTCCACCCTTTAAAGGAATAGCAGAAAACCACGGGTGTGTGTGTGTGTGTGTGTGTGTGTGTGTGTGTGTGTGTGTGTCTGTGTGTCTGTGTGTCTGTGTGTCTGTGTGTCTGTGTGTCTGTGTGTGAAGAAGGCTTGGCATGGTACCAGTCCTAAAAGTTTTCTGTTGGGTTTGTTTGCTTATAGCTCTGCCTATCATGTGACATGTTACAGACAGGTTCTTCATAAATCTTTAGCCTCCTAGACAAACTTACCTGGTTAAGAAGGTCAGGGGCCAAAGTGTCTAATTTCTCCTTATAGGAACTGAAAGCCATTTCATCCTTCCTGTCTCTACTATGCCCAACTTTTAAGCCAAGCCTTTCTAAATCTAATGGCATATAAATGGAATCATGCCCTTTAAATATTTACTCTAAAAGCAAGTGGGTGATTCCTGATGAATTCCTCAGATAACCACACAATTCACTGCAAACAACAATCCGTGTTCAGTTCATTAAAGTGCCTCAGTTCGCTCGTTAGGCAGATGGAACTATAATGAAAGAGTGAGACAAGGTACAACTAAGACTTTGCTTCCACCAGTGATGCAGCACAGGTCTGAGAACAACACCGGTGTAGCTTCGGCTTCCTCACTGTGAATTGAACAAGAAATCTCACCCATGCCCATCTTTGTTCTCTTCTGTCTCAGTTTCCTCACTTTTAAAACACAGAGAATATGGCCACTTACTCCTCTCAGTGGCTGCCAAGAGTTAAATCTAAGCAAGCCACCAACCTCAAATACTCAGCTACCCCTAATTTTAGCTTTTTTTTTTTTTGGACCAGGGATCGAACTCAGGACCTTGCACTTGCCAAGCAGGCGCTTATGCCACTGAGCTATCTCCCCAGCCCTGCTGCCCCTAGTTAGACCAACACACACGGTGCACACACATGTATGCAAGTAAGGGTTACACTACACAAAACAGATGCAGCACATATTCATAGACCCAGCGTGCACATTCACAGGAGGCAACAGTCCGTGAAGCACAACAGAAGTATTCCCCGGGCACGCTACCCTTGACCTCAGCATGAAGTATGAGCAAAGGACAGTCACGACAGCCCAAGAAGTTGGAGGAAACTGTGGCCAGCAGGACAAAACCCACTTCCTTCTTCCACCTCTTCACCCAGCTCTCCTGCTCACACCGATACTTAGCAAGCAGCACCGGGAAACAGGAGGGAAAAGCAAACTCTCCAGCTCTTCGCAGACCTAGAAGAGCTCAGCCTCTCCAGGCAGGGCCTGCGACTGTGCCTTGCCTGCCAGCGGCAGGGCTCCTGCACACCCAGGTCCGGGGACCACTGCTGCAGCATTATGTGTCTAGTCCTCCTGTAGTTCTCTGCTGCCAACAACACAGACTGGGTAACTTTTAAAGTAAACAGAGGCGGGGCTGGGGAGATAGTTCCGAGGCACAAGTGCCTGCCTGGCAAGTGCAAAGTCATGAGTTTGAACCCTGGTCCTGCCAAATAAATAAGTAAATAAATAAATAAATAAATAAACAGAGGTTTACTTAGTCCATGGTTCAGGAGTTTCAAGGCCTGCATCTGGTGATGGCTTCTTGCGAGTCCCAAGAAGGCACAGGGCATCCCGTGCCAAGAGCAGGAGCACACGCGTGTACAAATACAGGTATGCTTTTGTGCTTCTGAGTATGAACGCATCCTCACGCTTCTCTTCCTCTTTGCATGAAGCCATCAGTATTTAATCGTAAAGCCTCCACCCTGATGACCATGTATGATCCTAATCATTTCCCCAAAGCCCCACCTCTAAATGCCACTGTCAGATGAAGCTTCTACCCTCTCAGTACCCACAACAGAGGCTAAATTTCAACACACACACCCCTGGGGACACGCTCAGACCACATCCAAACTATGTCCTAAACTCTCTTCCATGACAACTAGTGGTTTGCATCTGGCTAACTAGTATGGCTTTGCATGTATAAATTTCAGCTCATCTTCTTCAGAAAGCTTGCCCAACCTGTACTAGATTCTTGTTTTTCCACCCATGACCCACCCCCAGCCCTGGGTTAGGTACTCTGGCCATGTGCCATGCATACTTACTGAGGCACTAGGGACACTCTATCATTAAAGTGTGGTTATAGTTTCCATGTGTCTCCCGAAGCCCACGGGTTGGAAACTCAATCCCCAAATCTGAACGTTAATGGTGTGTGGAAGAGGCTCTTTGAAAGAGATAGCTGGGATTAGATGAGCTCATGAGGCAAGGACACTCATGACGACATTAGTGGCTTTATAAGAAGAGGAAGAAAACTTGGAGGGGGCTGTAGCTCAGTGTTAGAACTGCTTGGCTGACACATGAGCCATTGGCTGGATCACCACCACCGCACACACAAAACAACAAAACAGTAGGAAACCTCAGCTGGGACACCATGCTGTCTCTACCACATGATGTCCTATGTCACTGTACAATGCAACAACAAGGTCCTCGTCAGACGTCAAGGCTGCCAGCACCATTCTCTTGGACCTCCCAGTCTCTGGAACCATGAATAAACACGCTTCTACTATTTCAAAATTACTCAGTCTAGAGTGTTGTTTGTAGCAACAGAAAATGAGCTAAAGTACCTGTGAAACAAATGCTTTAGAATGCAATGAACTATTTTGGTGGGGTTTTTTTGTTTTTTTGTTTTTTTTTTTGTCTTTTTGAGACAGGGTCTCGCTCTGCAGTTCAGGCTGGTCTTGAGCTCACTTTTGTAGCCCAGGCTGGTCTCGAACTCACATCGACCCTCCTGCCTCAGCCTCCCGAGTGCTGGGATTACAGGCGTGCGCCACCACGCCCGGCTACTTTGGTGTTAACAGTAGGACATACACATAATTTAGATGCATTTGATACTCTCACTGTGGCAACAATTCAATTTAGTTTAGCTCTATAAAAAGCTACATCAGTGGACCTGGGTTTTAAGTTTCTCACTAAGACTTCCTCTCAATAGCCATAATAAGTCAGCACTTGTTTATTTGTTCTTACAATTCTTGTTTTTACCCCTGTAGGCAAATTTTTCTGCCTTCAGAACAATATGGCCCATGAAGGCTGACAGATAACAGAGGCTCCAGGGGAAAAGATGGAGCTCACGGCTAAGATTGGGGGCAAATAGTGGAAAGAAGAACTTCACATTAGTGTAAAGAAAAAGTCTGGGCCCAAGAGCTGCAGTACCTGACTCTCGCTCAGCCTTCCTCCCTCCATTCAGTTTCCACCATCTACTCTTTACGCTGGGTCCCATGTGTCAATCTACTATGTGTGAACAAAGCACACCAAGTCTCCCCTAATGGCTGGCTCCTCACGGGCTAAGCCACACCTGACTCCGTAAGCCCCTGAACCTTTTTGGGGTTCATTTCTCTCTGTCTGCAATAGAAAGACATTCATAACAAGGTGACTGCCAAAGACCCCTTTGAACTTACAAGCTGACCACAAATAATGCAATTATTTTTTAAAGAATTTTTATTTTATTTTATTTTATTTTATTTTATTTTATTGTTTCAGAACCTTTGTTTATTCACTCATTTTTATGGCCGGCTCAGCTTGCCCTCAAGGAAGGGCTGGCGCAGCATGTGGTGCCAGGGATTGAACCACAGTCCCTGCAGCCGCCTAAGCTTTCCCAAGCAGGCGCTTTAGATCACTGAGCCATCCCGCCGGCCCCAAATAATGCAATTATTGCCATGAGTCAGCCAAAATCATTCTTCTCCTCATGTCCTGCTCCATTTGGAATCCAAAGAGCTATGAAACCAGACCCCTGAGTGTGAAGATCAAGGAAACCTCCAATAGCAGAAAAGCTGGGTGCACTTCAAAGGAGAGACGGCCAGAAGACAAAGGCCAAGTCCTATCAGGAGTCAATCAGGTTGCTAGGTCACAGTTTCCTCACCTGCTGAGTGGGCTCTGTTGCCATCAAGGTCCTTTCCAGACCTAACACTACAGCCTTCTGCTTTCACTTCACCAGAGGCTACCTCACCGCAGCACTCACCGTGAGCCAGTTGGACCTCAGAGAACCAAAATGCACATGGATTTGATGACCACATCCTAAGCACTGCCACAGTTCTGTGACTACACCTGCAGATTGGCTGGCTAGAATAAACCAAGTGCTGAATCTTTCAAAGTCACTCTAAGAGAGTATCATATTCTACCTTGATGAAGCAAGGGCCTCCCTCTTCTTCCTGTCCTTCTATACCTGACTTTTTGGCAGCCAATGTTCTGCCCCACAAATCTACTTCCTCCCCTGACCCCTTGTCTGCCTACCTAGGTCTTGGTATGCTGCCCAACACAGCTTCCTCAACCTCCACTCTGCCCTTTGCACAAACCCAGCTCTCAAGAGCTACAGGGATGGGATAAGAGCTACATCAGGTAGTGGCTGAGGGCTGGAAAGGGGATCTCTGGAGCAGCTAGGCACTTTCTCATCCTTCAGCTCTAAAAAGTAAGTGTTTGCTTAAGAATAAACAATAATTATATACCTTGTTAGCACTCACTATGTACACCAAGCACTCATGTATTTTATCTCACGTGACTGTGACAAGACCCCATGAAGCAGCATGATCACATCCTCTCCATATCACCAACAAGGTGGTTCTTGTTGACTTGTCATGATAAGTAGGCATTTGTATTAGTGGAATGCAACTGTACACAGGACCAGGCAAGAAAAGCCTGAAGGAGAGGTGTAGGGGAGGGCAGGTAGGTGGCACAGAAAACAGGAAACCTCAGGCTGGCAAATTGTCATTTTCTGGTATCCAGGGACAGTGCCAAAGGAAGAGAGACAAGCCAAGGGCCTTGTAGAACCGTAAATGGAAATGGAAAAAGAGGTCCCCTGAGTTCAACACATTTGGCAAAAGAATTCTTAAGGCAAGGTATGAGTTCCACCCATCCCACCCTGCAAAAAGTCCCTTGGGTAGATTCAGTTTCCTCCTTCTACAAAGAAAACTGTGTCAGTAATTGGCAGAGGAAGGCAAAGAAGAAATTCAGCCCAGTCTCTCCATCTACCCACCAAGGTTCCATTACAATGGGCATTCATCCATAAAGCCACGCAGAATAAATGAAAACTCAGCTTGTCCAGGTACCCTTATTTATTCCATACCACATTAGAATGTCAGGATAGCACTTCTTTCCCTGAAGTCCTGCACATTTTAGGCAATGTTTTCTTCAAAGGTATTTGTCCATTTTAGAAAATCTTCACAGCATTTTTGCTACTTTAGAAATCTGTCAGATGTTTGCTGCTGCTCAACAGGATATGTACATTTAGACCCCAAAAGACACAAATAGATGCATCAAAAGAAAGCAAAGCAGGGCCCAGCGGGATGGCTCAGTGGTCTAGAGCGCCTCCTTGGGAGGGCTTAGGTGGCTGCAGGGACCGCGGTTCGATCCCCAGCACCACATGCTGCGCCAGCCTTGTCCTGGGGTGGGCTGAGCCGACCGTAAAAATGAGTGAATAAACAAATAAAGGTTCTGAAACAAGAAAAAAATAAATAAATAAAAGAAAGCAAAGCAGGACCATAACTCTTTATCTGAAAATCTGGAGGTCAGATGCACCTCAAAATTCAGGTTCTGTGATGCTATAAAGGCAATGCTGTGCAGCTAACAAAAAGTATGTGGCACTCAGAAATCAAATTTGGTACCAGTACTGCAGCAGAACTTACGAATAGCCAAACTGTGATAAATACGCGCTCTAGAATCACATATGGATTTAGCTTATGTTTGACCAACAACAGAGTATACCAAAAGCCTACAAAAAATGTGTTTGCAAAGTTTTTGTACTTGAAAGCTTTCCATGAAGAATTACAGTTAAAAATGGCTCAAATGCTACAGAAAACATCAGCCTATGAGTAATCAGATAGATGCAAAACTAAACAATTATGTTACCAATCCTTGCTTCACAAATTCATTAACTAATACATTTTCCAGAAGAAAACATTGAGTATGACAAATGACAAGTGAGTCCTTTAGGCCACTGCAGTAAGAACATCTACCAAGCCGGCCTTCAGATCAACAGTGGAGTCCCCTACGGCCTCAAAACTGTACCACTGAGCTCCAAATTGCCTTTTCAGGAACTCATTTTCCAGGGAGTCCTACAATATTTAATTCAGACAAAGACTTACACATAAAGGTGCTCAATTAAACAGCCATTTGTAAAACTCACTTAAAAATCACTCGTAACAGGGACCCGGCGGGATGGCTCAGTGGTCTAAAGCGCCTGCTTGGGAAAGCTTGGGTGGCTTCAGGGACTGCGGTTCGATCCCTGGCACCACGTGCTGCGGCAGCCCTGCCCTCGGGGCAGGCTGAGCCGACCATAAAAATGAGTGAATAAACAAACAAAGGTTCTGAAACAAGAAAAAAAAAAATCACTAGTAACAACTGAAACCACCTAAAACTGGGCAAATGACCTTAAAAAAAAAAAAAAAAAAAAAAAAAAAAAAAAAAAAAAAAAAAA